>CM069152.1:6839890-6912390 GCA_035221665.1 Okamejei kenojei | reverse complement strand
ACAGGTACATGGATAGGACAGGTTTGGAGGGATATGCACCAAGCGCAGGCAGGTGGGACTAGTGTAGCTGGGGCATGATGGTCCCAGTTCTCCAGAGATGCTGCCTGACCCACTGAGTTACTCCAGCACTTTGTGTCATTTTCTTAAAAGATGTTTTTTGTCCTTTTGACATCCCTAAAAAATGCAACTTACCTGCAAATAATAATGGCAATTGATCTAAATTTTCCGTCAGTGTCATTTTTGAAACATTCATCAACCTCCGAAGCTTTGCACGCCATCATTTGTGAACTCATCTCTTTTTCAAATTACACCTTAATATTCCTTATCGATCAAACGCAGTTCTGATGATTCATCTGTAGATTCCTTCAAAAGGAATGAAATTCTTAATGCCTCATGGTACAATTCCCATTGAATGCACTGGAATCCAAGAACGTCACTTAATTAAAATCCTTTACATGGTTAGAAATATCTAGCCATTAAATCTAAAATGCACACCAAGGATGTCACGTATTTCAGGACCATTGATAAGTCTCTGGAGTTACATTCTCAGTACATCCAGCATCATTTTAATTAATTATCTTTATTTTCCCCACAGAGCGGTAATTTTTTTTTCACAAAGGATGGCGGGTGTTAGGAACGAGCTGTCGGAGGAGGTAGTTGAGGCTGGGACTATCGCAACGTTTAAGAAACATTTAGACAGGTACATGGATAGGACAGGTTTGGTGGGATATGGGCCAAGCGCAGGCAGGTGGGACTAGTGTAGCTGGGACATGTTGGCCGGCGTGGGCAAGCTGGGCCGATGGGCCTGTTTCTACACTGTATCACTCTATGACTCTAAGGTGGGTATTTTGTAAAAATTGGTGGATTCCATTTGCTTACCTTAAAAGTATTCATAGAATCATAGAGTGATACAGTGTGGAAACAGGCCCTTCAAGCAACACCGGCCAACATGCCCCAGCTACACTAGTCCCACCTGCCCACGTATTGCCCATATCCCTCCACATCTGTCCTGTCCATGTACCTGTCTAACTGTTTCTTAAATGTTGCGATAGTCCCAGCCTCAACTGCCTCCTCTGGCAGCTTGTTCCATACACCCACCACCCTTTGATTGAAAAAGTCACCCCTCTGATTCCTATTAAATCTTTTCATCTTCACCTTAAACCTATGCCCTCTGGTCCTCGATTCCCCTACTCTGGGCAAGAGACTCTGTGCATCTACCCGATCTATTCCTCTCATGATCGCATACACCTCTATAAGATCTCCACTCATCCTCCTGCGTTCCAGGGAATAGAGTCCCAGCTTACTCAACCTCTCCCGAACGGCTCACACCCTCGAGTCCTGGCCACATCTTCGTAATATGAATTTGTAGAAATAAGGAACTGCAGATGTTGGTTTACCAGAAAAGATACAAAGTACGGGAGTAACTCGGTGAGTCAGGTAGCATGTTTGGAGAACATGGATAGGTGACGTTTCGGGTCGGGAGTCTGTTTTTGTGATTTGTATATCGACGTCAAACATGGACTTTGCCTATGGAACTGATGTGCTACAATGTTGAGAACTATATTCTCAACATCTACCCAACCTATTGCTATAAGATCACCTCCTTATCCTCCTGCGCTCCAAGGAATAGAGACCCAGCCAACTCAACCTCTCCCTGTAGCTCACACCCTCTAGTCCTGGCAACATCCTGGTAAATCTTCTCCGAACCTATATTATTGACAATGAATGCAATTTGTTTTGATAATCATAAATTCAAATCATCACTAATATGATTAGTCTCTGAATCTGACGTCTTGCTTTGTTTCAAGGAATGAAGTTGCATTCTGACCCGGTTCTCATCAGTTTTTTGCCGTTGCTGTTGCAGATTCTCGCAGCTCTCCCTTACGACTGGAGAGGGCTCCACCTGTTGGCCTGCTCCTCCACGCGAGTGGTCTTCATCCCACTCTTCCTCCTGTGTGTCCTGCCCAGTGACCGGCCGGTGTTCAGCCACCCCGCCTGGCCGTGTGTCTTCTCCCTGCTCATGGGCATCTCCAATGGTTATTTTGGCAGTGTGCCCATGATCCTGGCAGCAGGCAAAGTCAGCCCAGAGCAGAGAGAGCTGGCAGGTAAGCCGAGAAACGTTTAGATTGGTGATAGGGATGGTTCAGTTGCCTGATGACAACTGGGAAGAAACTGTCCCTGAATCTGGAGGTGTGTGTGTTCACACATAGTTTGGTTCTGTTTAGTTCAGCTTAATATAGTTTAGTTTGGTTTGGTTTGGGTCAGTTTGGGTTAATATTGTTTAGTTTAATATAGTTTAGTTTAGTTCAGCTTAATATAGTTTAGTTTGGTTTGGTTTGGTTTGGGTTGGGTTGGGTTGGGTCAGTTTGGATCAGTTTGGGTCAGTTTGGGTTAATATTGTTTAGTTTAGTTTAATATAGTTTAGTTTAGTTCAGCTTAATATAGTTTAGTTTGGTTTGGTTTGGGTTGGGTCAGTTTGGTTTGGGTTGGGTCAGTTTGGATCAGTTTGGGTCAGTTTGGGTCAGTTTGGGTTAATATTGTTTAGTTTAGTTTAATATAGTTTAGTTTAGTTCAGCTTAATATAGTTTAGTTTGGTTTGGGTTGGGTCAGTTTGGTTTGGGTTGGGTCAGTTTGGATCAGTTTGGGTCAGTTTGGGTCAGTTTGGGTTAATATTGTTTAGTTTAGTTTAATATAGTTTAGTTTAGTTCAGCTTAATATAGTTTAGTTTGGTTTGGTTTGGGTTGGGTCACTTTGGTTTGGGTTGGGTCAGTTTGGATCAGTTTGCGTCAGTTTGGGTCAATTTGGGTTAATATTGTTTAGTTTAGTTTAATATAGTTTAGTTTAGTTCAGCTTAATATAGTTTAGTTTGGTTTGGTTTGGGTTGGGTCACTTTGGTTTGGGTTGGGTCAGTTTGGATCAGTTTGGGTCAGTTTGGGTCAGTTTGGGTTAATATTGTTTAGTTTAGTTTAATATAGTTTAGTTTAGTTCAGCTTAATATAGTTTAGTTTGGTTTGGTTTGGGTTGGGTCAGTTTGGTTTGGGTTGGGTCAGTTTGGATCAGTTTGGGTCAGTTTGGGTCAGTTTCGGTTAATATTGTTTAGTTTAGTTTAATATAGCTTAGTTTAGTTCAGCTTAATATAGTTTGGTTTGGTTTGGTTTGGGTTGGGTCAGTTTGGTTTGGGTTGGGTCAGTTTGGATCAGTTTGGGTCAGTTTGGGTCAGTTTGGGTTAATATTGTTTAGTTTAGTTTAATATTGTTTAGTTTAGTTCAGTTTAGTTTATTGTCACGTGTGCCAAGTTACGGTAAAGCATTTTTATGTTGCGTGCTGTCCAGTTTGCGAAAAGACTGTACATGATTACAATCAGCAGCCCACGATGCACGGATACGGGATAAAGGGAATAATGCTCAGTGCAAGATAAAGTCCAGGCAATCCCGATTACAGATTGTCCGAGCGTCTCCAATGAGGTAGATGGTAGTTCAGGACTGCTCTCTAACTGTGGACAGGATGGTTCAGTTGTCTGATGACAGCTGTCAAGAAACGGTCACTGAATCTGGGGTTTGTTTACACACACCCAGAGAGCTGTGAGTTTGTGGAACTCTCTGCCACAGATGGCAGTGGAGGCCGATTCACCGGGTGAATTTAAAAGAGAGTTAGATCGAGCTCTCGAGGCTAGCGGAATCAAGGGATACGGGGAGAAGGCAGGCACGGGTTACTGATTGGGGACGATCAGCCATGATCACAATGAATGGCGGTGCTGGCTCGAAGGGCCGAATGGCCTCCTCCTGCACCTATTGCCTATTTTCTATGTTTCTACACACTTCTTAGTTTAGTAAACGATACATTACCCGAGTTAAGTTCAGTTTAGTTTATTGTCATGTATACCAAGGTAAAGTGAAGAGCTTTTTTGTTGCTTGGAAACACGTCTGCGGCTAGACTACACGTGATTACCATTAACCCGTCCGCAGAGTACAGACACACGATAAAGGGTACAATGTTTAGTGCAGGATAAAGCCCAGAAAAGTCCGGGGGTCTCCAATGAGGAGATTGCTGTCTAGCTGGTGAGAGGACGGTTCAGTTCTATGTTATCCCACTTGCTCATCCACTCCCCACAAGTTAGGGACAATTTACAGAGGCCAATTAATGTGGAAACCCGCCCGTCTTTGGGATGTCAGGGGGGGGGGGGGGGGGGGGGGGGGGACCAGAGCGCCCGGAGGAAGCCCAGGGAGAGCGTGTAAATTCCACACAGCCAGCTCCCGTGGTCAGGATCAAACCCGCGCCTCGGGTACTGCGAGGCAGCAGCTCCACCCGCTGCACCACTCAATATTTTAATTGGACTGCAATAAACCATTCAAGATACAAGATACAAGATACAAAGGACATTTATTATCACGTTCACCAATTGGTGCGGTGAAATTTGACTTGCCATCTGCAGCTCACCAATAAAAATAAGACCCAACATTAAGGAATTTAACATTAAACATAAAAACACCCCCCACAATGGTTCCCACTGCGCGGGAAGGCAGCAACGTCCTGTCCCATCCCCTGTTCTTCGCCCATAGTCGGGCCTATTGAGGCCTCCGCAGTCGCCGCTACGGCAGCCCGATGCTACAGGCCCGCTCGCCAGATGATGGAACTCCGGCGTCGGAACAACACTCTCAGCGGCCCGGAGTGTCTGGAACGGCCGCTTGCTGCCAGAGACCGCGGCTCCTGAAGTCCACGGGCCATTGTGGACTTTGGACTCCGCTATTTTTAAGAGCCCTATCGAGCTCTCTCTTGCAAGCATCCAGAGAACCTGCCTCCACCGCCCTCTGAGGTTCTCAAGAGAGAGCTAGATAGGGCTCTTAAAGATAGCGGAGTCAGGGGATATGGGGAGAAGGCAGGAACGGGTACTGATTTCCGGGGATGATCAGCCATGATCACATTGAATGGCGATGTTGGCTCGAAGGGCCAAATGGCCTACTCCTGCACCTACTGTCTATTGTCTATTGTCTATTGTCTATTGGATGGCGTCTAAATGGCTGTCTTCTGTTGGCTCCCACTTGTGTCTAGTTTATGGGGATTGGTGCGGGTTCGATGGGCCGAAGGGACTGTTTCCGCGCAGTATCGCTCAACTAAAAAAGCATTTTAAGATTTAAACCAGGAGATATAGTAAAGTTGGACACAAAATGCTGGAGTAGCTCATCGGGCCGGGCAGCATCTCTCAGGAACATGGATTGGTGACGTTTCAAATCGGGACCCTCCATCCTGAGATGATGCCCAAGCGTTTTGGTGTCTATCTTTGGTATCGATGGTCATCGGTATTTTAGACTTTAGAGATACAGTGTGGCCACAGGCCCTTCGGCCCACCGAGTCCGCGCCGACCAGCGACCAGCCCGTTTACCAGCACGATCCTACACGCGAGGGACAATGTACCAATTAACCTGCAGGCCCGTACGCCTCTGGAGTGTGGGGGGGGGGAAACCGGAGCACCCGGAGAAAACCCATGCGGTCGCGGGGAAGAACGTACAAACTCCAGCGCAGGCAGCGCCCGCGGCCAGGATGGAACCCGGGTCTCTGGCGCTGTCAGGCAGCCGCTGCACCACCGTGGCCATCCCACGAGTCCTGCAGTTCCTTGCTAATACTGAACATCAGTGGGAAGGGTGTGGTGTTACATAGAAGCATAGAAACATAGAAAATAGGTGCAGGAGGAGGCCATTCGGCCCTTCGAGCCAGCACCGCCATTCATTGCGATCATGGCTGATCGTCCGCTATCAATAACCCGTGCCTGCCTTCTCCCCATGTCCCTTGACTCTACTAGCCCCTAGAGCTCTATCCAACTCTCTCTTAAATCCATCCAGTGACTTGGCCTCCACTGCCCTCTGTGGCAGGGAATTCCACAAATTCACAACTCTCTGGGTGAATTTTTTTTTTCTCACCTCAGTCTTAAATGGCCTCCCCTTTATTCTAAGACTGTGTGGCCCCTGGTTCTGGACTCGCCCAACGTTGGGAACATTTTTCCTGCATCTAGCTTGTCCAGTCCTTTTATAATGTTATACGTTTCTATAAGATCCCCCCCCGTTTCTATAAGATCCCCCCTGTTGGCAGGGTGAGACTAGTCAGGGTGGGTTTGTGAACGAGGTTGGGTTTTTGTGTGGTCTAATAAACTGCTGGAAGTTATTCATCTCTTGTTCCATTGTCTTTGCAGGCAACACCATGACGGTGTCCTACATGTCTGGTCTAACCCTGGGATCGGCAGTGGCCTACATCACCTTCAGCCTGACCAGTATGTCTCACACCTCATGCATTCACACTGAAACAGTCAACGGTTCTTTCACCACAGGACTCTAAACAAAGACTCTCCGCACACTCCAACTTGGGGTGAGCAAACGCGCAGAATTTCACCGGAGGTAGACACAGAATGCTGGAGTAACTCAGCCGGGACAGGCAGCGTTTGTCTGGAGAGAAGGAATCGAGACCCTGCTTTGGACCGAGAGTCAGGGGAGGGGGAGGCGCGGAGATGAGGAAGTGTGAGGTGTGAAAACGAGACATCAAAGAGGAAGGGGATCAAGGGAAACGTAGAATAGATCATTGTTAGAATTTCACTTCCAAATTTCACTTCCAACAAAGCTTGGAAGTCTTTACCCAAACCGAACCAAACTGATGCCCTTCATGTGGGAGAGGCTGCTAAAGTGTCACTTCCTCTGCCAGTAACACGAGATTGGCCAGAATTCGACACGAGCTTTTACAACTTTACCTTAGAGTTTGGCTTTGTGCTTTCAATGGTTCAATGAAACTTCATTGTCTCATGTACCTGGTGATGTGATTGGTTGGTGCGGTCTGTTTCCACGCTGTATCTCTAAACTAACCTAAAGTTCATCTTTCAACGGGGAGTTGGTGCGTTCTCCTGGTGACCGCGTGGGTTTTCTCCAGGGGCTCCGGCTTCCGCTGACCCTCCAAAGACGTACGGTTTCACAGGCTGGTTGGCTCGGTAAAATTGTAAATTGCCCCCAGTGGGTGTAGGATAGAACTAGTGTACGGGTGACCGCCGGTGTGCGCCGACCCGGCGGGCCGAAGGGCCTGTTTCTGCGCTGTATCTCTACACCGCACTGAAGTGCATCTTTCCACAAGGTTCATGTTAACATTAATCCTCTCTGCCTCAGGCTAAACATTTAGATTAACGGCGGACTTAGTACGGAATGGCAGTTCTTTTTCCCAACTTCCCTCAGGTTAATCTCAGCTCCTAATATGACATTCACCACTGCCCTCGATACATGTACGCGTCTGAGTTTTCATAAAGAAACTCCGTAGGTACTGTCACCCACGGCAATAGGATCTGTTGTAACAGGATGTTATACAATCGTCTGAAGTCGTGGAGACAGCAGAAAGGAAAAACACTTTCAAGGTTTGCGCTTTTAATTTCAGAGATCCAGTGTGGAAACAGGCCATTCGGCCCAGCGAGTCTATGCTGCCCAATGATCACCCATTCCCACTGGTTCTATGTTATCCCACTCGCATTCAGTTTAGTTCATTGTTTATTGTCGCGAATACTGAGGTACAGTGAAAAGTTTTTGTTGCGTGCTAACCAGTCAGCAGAAAGACAACACACGATTACAATCGAGCCATGTACAGCGTATAGATACATGACATCCTGGTTGTTGGTAGGATGATTCAGTTGCCTGATAACAGCCGGGAAGAAACTCTCCCTGGATCTGGAGGTGTGCGTTCTTTCACTTCTGTACCTCTTGCCTGATGGGAGAGGGGAGAGGAGGGAGTGGCCGGGGTGCGACTGGTCCGTGATGATGCTGCTGGCCTTGCCGGGGCAGCGCGAGGTGTGGATGGAGTCAGTAGAAGGGAGGTCGGCTTGTGCGATGGGTCCGGGCTGTGTCCACAATTCGCTGCAATTTTCCGCGGTCTTGGATGGAGGTGTTCCCAAACCGCGCTGTGGTCTATGCATCGGTCCCCACACGTGGAGCAATTTGTGGGAGGAAACCAGAGCACCCAGAGGAAACCCACGCAGTCACAGGGAGACCGTACAAGCTCCGTACAGACAGCGTCTGTAGTCAGGATCAAACCCGGGCCTCTGGCGCTGTGAGGCAGCAACTCTACCGCTGCGCCACCGTGCCGCTCGAGATGAAGCGTTACTCTCTCGCTCACTACCTTAAAAGGGGTAGAAGCGGAGTAAATAATAACTTTCAAAAGGGAATGGGAAGAGTTCATGAAAGATAAAACATGCAGAACTTTGTGAATGGTCGGGGAAAGTGGGGTGACTGGATATTTCCCAGAAACGAAGAGAGGCACAAAATGCTGGAGTAACTCAGCGGGACAGGCAGCATCTCTGGAGAGAAGGAGTGGCCGACGTTTCGTTCCAAAACCCTTGTTGAAACCCGAAACGTCGCCCATTCCTTCGCACCAGAGATGCTGCATGTCCCGCTGAGCTACTCCAGCATTTTGTGTCCCTCATTGGTGTAAAGATGTCTGTACAGAGGCCGTACGTTCTCTCCATGACTGTGTGGGTTTCCTCTGGGCGCTCCGGTTTCCCCCCACAAACTTGCGGGTTTGCAGGTCTATTGCCTTAAAAATAGCGGAGTCAGGGGATTGAGTAGGAAGGAACCGCAGATGCTGGTTTAGACAATAGACAATGGACAAAGGTGCAGGAGTAGGCCTTTCGGCCCTTTGAGCCAGCACCGCCATTCAATGTGATGATGGCTGGTCATCCCCAATCAGTACCCCCGTTCCTGCCTTCTTCCCGTATCCCCTGACTCCAAGATGACACTGTCTCCCTAATGGTCGAAAGTGGTTTCCGCTTCTTCTGTGTTCCGGCGATTATTTCAAAAAATTGAAAAAACCTCCGGGAACCGCACGGAAACCTTGGGTGTGGCGCAAAGTCTCCAGAGGTTTCCGTTCAGATTTCCCAAGTGGGACAGGGGCATTACAGCCCCAGAGACCCGGGCTCCATCCTGACTTGTCTGTCCGGAGTTTGTACGTTCTCTCCCCGTGACCTGCGTGGGTTTCCTCCCTCACTCCCAAGACGGACACGGCTGTAGGTTAATTGGCTTGGTATAAATGTCAATTGTCCCTCATGGGTGTAGGATAGGGTATATCGCTGGTCGGTGCGGACACGGCCAACAGACATAAAACGCAAGAAGATACATGGAATTAAAGTGACGAGTGGAATGTCCAGGATTGGGGATGCGCAAAGATTGGGGAGGGGAGTCAGTCGGCCAGTCTACCCCACGACAGAGAGGGGGAGGGGCTGTACAGCTTGATGGCCACGGGGAAGAGGGATCTCCTGTGGCGTTCTGTGCTGAATCTTGGTGGAACCAGTCTGTTGCTGAAGATGCCCCTCAGGTTCTCCAAGGGACAATAGTAAATGACTATCTGTACTGGTTTTTATTTAAGAAAGAACTGCAGATGCTGTAAAAATCGAAGGTAGACAAAAATGCTGGAAAAACTCAGCGGGTGAGGCAGCATCTATGGAGACGTCACCTATTCCTTTGCTCCATAGATGCTGCCTCACCCGATGAGTTTCTCCAGCATTTTTGTCTACCATCTGTACTGTATTAATGACTCCAACCCTTCTCCCATGTCATGGTAACTAACTTTACATCCAGTTAAACGACAGGATCCTCCGTCATGAAAAATGAGCGGTCGATCCAGCCAGAGAGGACAGGTTATAAATCTGATGTGCAAGGGTTCTCCTCACACTGATGATGATGGATCGGGTATTTTTTATTTCCCTTGCAGGGTGAATGAAGAAACACTAAAGATTATTTATATATCATCCCCAACCAAAACATTGTCGTGTGCCATCTCCGATACAAAGGACTCCTCCCCCCCGTACAGTCTGGAGACCGGTTTCTGCCGCGCCTGTGCCTCTAGGACCGCGTGGGATCTCCAGCACGGATAAGCAGCAGGGCTTGAGGATGCCTCAGGAAGAAGAGCCACTCATCGTGAGATTGGATAGGCTTTTCTCTTGACTTTCTAAGTCTTTCGAGTCCTTCCTCTTCCTCTTGCGTGTGGCGTGCACAGCCTAAAGTTGTCGGACAACTTGTTCTATTTGATTGCGCACGCGGGGTTGATTGCATTCGTCGCAACAGGGCGGACCACGTGAAGGTTGCAGTCTCCCACCCCTTTCGAGTCCCGAGACTGTCTCTAACATTGCCTGGTGATCACCATTACTGTCTGTAAACCGCGACCATGTTACTGTGTGTATGTCTGCGTTTGGAATAACTCTTTCCCCCCCCCCCACTGTAATCGAGGGTGGCCAGCCTGTGAGAGGTGAGAGGGGAGGTTGTAAACTCAACGCGTTGACCTTCTTCACCGCTGTTAAGGGGCTGCGAGCCTTTTGTTGCATCATGTTTTGTTGAGGACTGCTTTGGTGTGTATGTATGTGTCCCGTTTCTGAAGGAACATAATCGCCAAGATTTATGCCTTTTTTTCATTCATTTCAGTAACCCGACCCGACCCGACCTGCAGTGTAATCAGCGTTGCGAGTGGAACAGTTTATGTTAATAAATTATATTCTGAAAATGAGAAGATTTTTCCCAAATAACTTTGATTTTTACGAGGATGTTTCCGTAACCGGCTTCCGTCTCCGCACTAGTTATCTTTGCCCCGCTACGGGATCTTTGTTGCGAGGACAGAAGCCGGTTACGGAAATGGGGCCGAAAATTACCCATGAATCTGCCCATGACCGTACTGCGTCTTTTTCGTTGAGTGGGCTATCTTGCCCGCTGTAGGATCTTTGCATAAGAGAGCACCTGTTGCATACAGCTCCAACCCAGCCCGGCACCTTGTCCCATTAACAATCCAGTAGCGGTTTCTTGATAATGAACATGGCCGTCGGGAGGCTCTTTGGGGGAGAAAACAGATCACATCGTTCATTTTCAGTCAACACTTGAAGATAGACACAAAATGCTGGAGTGACTCAGCGGGACGGGCAGCATCTCTGGAGGCAAGGAATGGGCGATGTTTTGGGTCGAGACCCTTCTTCGGATCCGAAGACCCAAAACGGGTACTCCTGCACCTATGCTCCATTGTTGATTAACCGGTAACGTCACCCATTCCTTCTCTCCAGAGATGCTGCCTGTCCCGCTGAGTTACTCCAGCGGTTTGTGTCTATCTTCGATGTAAGCCAGCATCTGCAGTTCCTTCCTGCACACTTTAACACTTAGTTTGACAACAGTAAGTAATGGATGTTCAATGCATGGTGGAATATAACCCCGTATCAAACAGGCGGGTTGCCTGTCATTCTTTCTGAAGCCCATTAAGTTCTCTTTTTAAAGAACTAGAACAAGAAGGCAGATTATTATCTGAATGGTGTCAAATTATGAAAAATGGAGGCAGTTTGCACGTTCTCCCCGTGAGCTGTGAGGGTTTTCTCCGTGATCTCCGGTTTCCTCCCACGCTCCAAAGACGCGCAGGTTTGTAGGTTAGCTGGCTTCTGTAAATAGTCCCTAGTGTGTAGGATAGAGTGAACGTACAGGGTGATCGCTCGTCGGCACGCACACGGTGAGCCGAAGGTTCCGTTTCCCAGCTGTATCCCCAAAAAATGAAACTAAACTGGAAAAAGATCTTTCCCTGTGCCTTGAAAATTATTCCGGTTTTAAGAAACACCAAGATATGAAATGCAGTGTAACGCTGGAGTTAATATGGATTTCAAATATCCCATGTAAGGTGAATATTCTCCCACAGACTCCTAGAGGAAAATGTAATTGACGGATTCACGGGGCAGTTAGATATGATTCACGAGAAAGGCAAGCGTGCAGAATTAAATGAGGTAATGGGGCTGTCCCACTGTACGAGGTAATCCAAGAGCTCTCCTGAGTTTCTCCTGATTCGAGATTTACGGTAATGGCCGCTCGTAGGTACTCGGGGTTCTCGTAGGTTTTCTTCACGAGAGTCTTCACGAGCTTACCGCGTTTCCCGAGTACCTGCCGTTAGCGTTACGAGCCACTAAGAGACGTCCCGAGCTCCGACGTACCCGCTTCGTACATTCTGCGTGCTTACCACGAGTTTGATTTTTTTTTTAACTCGGGAGAGCTCTTGGGTAAACTGGTGTTGTGGGACAGGGCCTTAAGGCTCTTGCGGAGCAGAAACCCCAGCATGGGCAGTTTACAACCCAGCCGGATGAATATTGACTGCTCGAACTTCAAGTATCCTTCGCTTTCCCTCTCTCTCCATCCCTCCCCCGTCCTAGTCCTCCGACTTGTTTCACCGTCCTCTTGATTAAACGTTATCTTTATATTCCTCGTTGGCACCTTCCCTTCAGCGAGCAGTGGTCCATTCTCCGTTTTCCTTAGGCTTCGTCCCCTTTGATCCCTCCATTTCACACCTTACCCTTCCATATCTCTGTGCCTCGCACAAGTTAGCAAGTTATCAGAGTAGAATTAGGCCATTCGGCCCATCGGGTCTACTCTGCCATTCAATCATGGCTGATCGCTGCCTCCTCATCCCATTCTCCTGCCTTCTCCCCATAACCCTTGGCACCCATTCTAATCAAGAATTTGTTTATCTCTGCCTTAAATATATCCACTGATTGGCCTCCACAGCCCTCTGTGGCAAAGAGTTCCACAGATTAACTCTCCCCCGGAGTCTCGGTCTGAAGAAGGGTCTCGACCCGAAACGCCACCCGTTCCTTCTCTCCGGAGATGCAGCCTGTCCCGCTGAGTTACTCCGGCACTCTGTGTCTACACCAGCAGACACTGCTGGGTGGCCATTCTCTGCGCTGGAAATACTGTGTGAATGAATGGCACGAGCTCGCTAAACCTGGAAACACTGTGTTTACCAATCTTAGTTTCAGCTAAGCACTAATTAGCCAAATTCAGTTTCACTGTGAGTAATAGAAGCCTTTTCACTAGTGACTGGGGCAGGGAATCGAAATCCCTGGCGACATTGAAGTGATCCCAATAGTAAAGCTTCCGTAATAATGTAAATGGCAGGGAACCATGTACAGGCAGTGTCTCGATGTTAAGATGATGCCAACCTGATGGTTGCTCAATGCTTATCCTCTGGTTTTTAGATTTATCTATTTATCCTGTTAAATAAGTTGCAGATGTATTTAGAATTAAAGCAAAGAGTGAAATGCCAGATTATCTGCTGTGGTATTATCAAGTATATATATATATTTATTTTGCAAATGAAAGATCCAGTGTCAGTATTCAGCTGATCCGGCTATGGGAATCATTCTAGTTATGTGTTATTTCTCAATATTTGGGGCAGTCTCGGTGGCACAGCGGTAGAGTTGCTGCCGCACAGCGCCAGAGACCCCGGGTTCGATCCTGACCGCGGGTCGCTGTCGGCACCGGGCTTGTACCTTCTCCCCGTCACCTGCGTGGGTTTTCTCCGAAATCTTCAGTTTCCCCCCACGCTCCAAAGATGCACGGGTTTGTAGGTTCATTGGCTTGGGGTATATTTGTACATTGTCCCTAGTGTGCGTAGCATAGTGCTAGTGTGCGGGGAGCGCTGGTTGGCACGGGCTCGGTGGGCCGAAGGGCCTGTTTCCGCACTGTATAACTAAACTAAACTGATTGTGGCTAGTCATTTTGGTTAGTCAGCCACACCTTTATCAGTATTTCATGTGACTATCAAAGATGTGTCTTTGAATTTTGTATTTTAGCCCCTCTAACGATTCTACTTAACCTGAAGCGGCTTAGCAAAAAAATATACTGTGCAATTCAAAATGGTGCTTCAAAAACTCCTTAAGCTTCACATTCCCGTTACTAATCGGCACCTTCAAGATGTCGGAAGGAACTGCAGGTGCTGGTTTTCAAATCCCGGTACTTCAAGAGATAGACGCAAAGGTGCTGGAGTAACTCAGCGGGCCAGGCAGCGTCCCTGGAGAGAAGGAACGGGCGACGTTTCAGGTCGGAACCCTTCGTCAGACTGGAGACGGTTCGCCGAGTCTGAAGAAGAATTCTGACCGGAGACACCGCCTTGGAGAAGGAGATTCCAACCTGAAACGTCACCCCATTCTGTTTCTCCGGGGATGCTGCCTGACCCCCTGAGTTACTCCACCACTTGGCATCTGTCCTTGGCATCTTCAAGCGACTGCATTCTGTTTGAATCGGTTTGCAGGTTTGTGTTAACTGTACAATTTTCATGTTGCTTTTCAAATTTCCTTGTGTTGCTAAGTCATGCATGGATAGGTGGGAGTGGTGGAGGGTGTGTGCGGAGGTGTAGGCGGGTTTGTAACGGAACCTTGTCTCCCTATGACTGGGGGTGAAAGGTTTTACACCTGTTCATCCTGTGCCAAGTGAACGGAAAATAAACTGGTGGAAGAACTCATCGGGTCGAGCAGCATCTGTGGAAGCAAAGGGCGGCACGGTGGCGCAGTGTGGAATTGCTGCCTCACAGCGCCAGAGACCCCGGCTCGATCCAGACCGCGGGCGCTGTCTGTGCGGTGTTTGCACGTTCTCCCCGTGACCTGCGTGGGTTTTCTCCGGGTGCTCCGGTTTCCTCCCACGCTCCAAAGACGTTAATTGTCTTTGGTGAAAAATGTAAGTTGTCCCCAGTGCGTGGAGGCTAGTAGTGCTAGTGTATGGGGATCACTGGGCAGTGTGGGCTCGGTGGGCCAAAGGGCCTGGCTCCATGCTGATCCTCGAACGTCTAAATCCAAAGACATTTCAGGCTGGGACCCTGCGTCAGCCATGATACAGGATTGCAATCGGAATCCCTCTGCTGGGTGTAGGTGGATGGGGTTATGGGGAGGAGGCTGGGGAATGGGGTTAGGAGGGAGAGATAGATCAGCCATGATTGAATTGAGCCATGATTGAGTGGACTTGATGGGCCGAATGGCCTAATTCTTCTATCACTTATGATGTTATGCCGTCGCAGATCTGCTTTGATAATGCCAATCGATCGATGAAAGATGATTGCTTCGACATTGATCCTTGTACAAACGCCTGGCATAGTTCCCCAAGACAGATGTATTCCTTGCTTAAGTTTAGTCCTATTTGACCTCCAGTCTGTGACATTTCAACATGATCTGCCTTTTTGTCTGCCCAGTTGTGTCAGTCCCAATACCATCAGGTGATTGTCACCTTTGCTGCACGTCACAAACCCTACACTTGAATTATACCTTAACCTGCGGTGAGCTGAGCCAGTGCTTGCAAGCAAAGTACATCACCCTCCAGCACCGCTCAGTCCACCTGGATCTACCTGATCTCCCGGTTGCTCAGCACGTTCACTCCCCCTCCCATTCCCACGCTGACCTTTCTGTCCTGGGCCTCCTCCATTGTCAGAGTGCGGCCCAGCGCAAATTGGAGGAACATCACCTTATATTTTGCTTGGGCAGCTCACATCCCAGTGGTATGAACATTGACTTCTCTAACTTCAAGTAACCCTTGCTTTCCCTCTCTCTCCGTCCCCTCGCCCTACCCACTTCTCCCACCAGTCCGACTGTCCCCTTGATTACATTTTATCTCTATATACTTTGTTGTCACCTTCTCCTAGGTAACAATGATCTATTCTACATTTTCCTTGAGCTTCATCCCCTTTTATGTCTCATTTTCACACCTTACAATTCCTTATCTCTGTGCCTCACTCTCCCCTGACTGTGGGTCTGAAGAAGGGTCTCGACCCGAGACGTCACCCATTCCTTCTCTCCAGAGATGCTGCCCGTCCCGCTGAGTTACTCCAGCATTTTGTGTCGGTCTTCGGCTTAATGGGTGAATGGTGGCTGATTAGGAAAAGTGGAGATGCAACGAGACCTGGGTGTCATTGAAAGTAGGCATGCAGGTGCAGCAGGCTGTGAAGAAAGCGAATGGTATGTTAGCATTCATAGCAAAATGATTTGAGTACAAGAGCAGGGAGGTTCTACTGCAGTTGTACAGGGTCTTGGTGAGGCCACACCTGGAGTATTGCGTACAGTTTTGGTCTCCTAATCTGAGGAAAGACATTCTTGCCATAGAGGGAGTACAGAGAAGGTTCACCAGACTGATTCCTGGGATGGCAGGACTTCCATATGAAGAAAGACTGGATAGACTCGGCTTGTACTCGCTAGAATTTAGAAGATTGAGGGGGGATCTTATAGAGACTTACAAAATTCTTAAGGGGTTGGACAGGCTAGATGCAGGAAGATTGTTCCCGATGTTGGGGAAGTCCAGGACAAGGGGTCACAGTTTAAGGATAAGGGGGAAGTCTTTTAGGACCGAGATGAGAAAAACATTTTTCACACAGAGAGTGGTGAGTCTGTGGAATTCTCTGCCACAGAAGGTAGTTGAGGCCAGTCATTGGCTATATTTAAGAGGGAGGGAGATGTGGCCCTTGTGGCTAAAGGGATCAGGGGGTACGGAGAGAAGGCAGGTACAGGATACTGAGTTGGATGATCAGCCATGATCATATTGAATGGCGGTGCAGGCTCGAAGGGCCGAATGGCCTACTCCTGCAGCTATTTTCTATGTTTCTATGTTTCTAAACCAGCATCTGCCGTTCCTTCCTACACAATTGTACATCTTCATGTCCCGGTGAAAGAGTGCAAACTTTTACGTTCAATTTCCCAGTGTTGCCGCTGAATCTTCCAGCAGTTTATCTTTTGTTCCAGATTCCAGCACTTGCAGTTCCTTGTGTTTTTTTGTCCCTTGCTATCACCGAGAAAATACACCAGCAACATCTAGTGGCCTCGAGTGAAAACAGCAACAGCAAACATGTTGACAAAAAGACAAAAGTGCTGCCATAACTCAGCAGGTCAGGCACAAAGTGCTGGGGAGGTGAATCAGACTGAGGAAGGGTCCTGACTTGGAACATCACCGAACCACGTTCTCCAGGGATGCTGCCCGACCCCGCTGAGTTACTCCAGCACTTTGTGTCTTTTTTTTTTTGTGAACCAGCATCTGCAGTTCCTTGTTTCTACATCTCTGGAGGACATGGATGGGTGACCTGAAAATGTGAAGAAGGGTTCCGACCCGAAACGTCAACCATCCTTTGTCTCCAGAGAAACAATTAGACGGATACATGGATAGGGCACGATTTGGAGGGATATGGGCCAAATGCAGGCAGGTGGGACTAGTGTAGATGTGGCGCGTTGGCCGGTGTGGGCAAGTTGGGCAAGTTGGGCCTGTTTCCACACTGTATCACCCTATGACTCCAGAGCTTCTGCCTGAGCCGCTGACTTACTCCAGCATTTTGGTGGCATTTCAGGTCAGGATGTTTCAGATCGGGACCCATCCTCAGACTAGACCTCATCAAAAACAAACTCCTTGCATCTACAAAGGGCAATAGCAGCTCAAAGAAGTACATAAATAGTCATTTTGTCCCAGTAAGATAACGTAGGTGTGTGGAATTTCTTCAAAGTTTAATTAATCAGTTCAGGATATTTTAAAAGAAAATTCTAACCTCAGATTGTAAAAGGGATGACAAGAAGCCTTGCAGTGCAGGTACATTTATCAAATTCATCTGTATTTTTCCGCCCACTATTTTGTAGATAATAAACTCAATTTAGTTTAGTTTAGAGATACAGAGCGGAAACAGGCCCTTCGGCCAACCGAGTCCGCGCCGACCGGCGATCCCCGCACGTGAACACTACCCTACACACACTGGGGACAATTTACATTCATACCAAGGCAGTTTACCCCCAAGCCTGTACGTCTATGGAGCGTGGGAGGAATCGGAAGATTTTGGAGAAAACCCGCGCAGGTCACGGGGAGCACGTAGAAACTCCGTACAGACAGCGCCCCCGCGGTCGGGATCGAACCCGGGTCTCCGGCGCTGCAAGGCAGCAACTCTGCCGCTTGCCACCGCAATGTTAGAAACATTAGATTCACCTGCAACTCAGTTGGCATGTTGCTCAGTCTTCACAAATCGTCTTCTTCAGGAAGTAATCTCATCACTGTACCAGCCTACAATTCAAAACACTGTTAATTGGTGATGATTGAAACTAATTGTCTTAATGACTGTCGCGATACTTTGCGTTTGTGGCTTTTCTGTCTGTCGTCATAGCGACCTGTGCATGTATATTGTTGGACCCACAATAATTCAATTGTTTGGCCTCGAAGAAATAAAAAAGCCCATGTGTTGTTCTCATTTGAACTTTGATTTACCTGCAACGCTTTATTCGAGACAACCACCCAGCACTAAATGAAACTGCTTTCATTAATTTGTTCTACAAATCATCGTCTATATCTCTCGTTTCCCTTTCCCCTGACTCTCAGTCTGAAGAAGGGTTTAGTTTAGTTTAGAGACACAGCGCGGAAACAGGCCCTTCGGCCCACCCAGTCCAGCCACCAGCGATCCCCGCGCGTTAACACAATCTTACCGACACACACTAGGGACAATTTACACTAATTGACCTAATAACCATATAACCATATAACAATTACAGCACGGAAACAGGCCCTCTCGGCCCTTCCAGTCCGTGCCGACCATTTGTTTTCCCCTAGTCCCATCTACCTGCACTCAGACCATACCCCTCCATTCCCTTCACGTCCATATACCTATCCACTTTACTTTTAAATGTTAAAATCGATCCTGCCTCCACCACTTCTGCTGGAAGCTCAGTCCACACAGCCACCACCCTCTGAGTAAAGAAGTTCCCCCTCACGTTACCCCGAAACCTCTGTCCCTTAATTCTCATGTCATGCCCTCTTGTTTGAATCTTCCCTACCCTCAATGGGAAAACCTACAAAAAAACCTGCACGTCTTTGGAGTGTGGGAGGAAACCAAAGATCTCGGAGAAAACCCATGCGGTCACGGGGAGAATGTACAAACTCCGCACAGACAGCACCTGTAGTCTGGATCGAACCCAGGTCTTACTGCAAGCGCTGTAATCCCCCTGTCCCACTTAGGAACCCTGAACGGAAACCTCTGGAGACTTTGCGCCCCACCCAAGGTTTCCGTGCGGTTCCCGGAGGTTTTTGTCAGTCTCCCTAATGGTTGAAAGTGGTTTCCGTTTAAAAAATCAGTAATTTTTTAGTCAAAGCCGGTTGCGATGCTAGTTGAAGGTGGTTGCCGGAGAACAAAAACCTCCGGGAACCGCACGGAAACCTTGCGTGGGGCGTGAAGTCTCCAGAGGTTTCCGTTCAGGTTTCCTAAGTGGGACAGGGGCATAAGGCAACAACTCTACCACTGCGCCACCGTGTCACCGTGCCCCAAAACATCAGCCATTCCTTCTATCCAGTGATACTGCCAGTGGTGCTGAGTTTCTCCAGCATTTTGTGTCTCTCTATATCCCCGTCCATATCTCTCGTTTCTCTTTCCCCTGACTCGATCTGAAGAAGGGTCTTGACCCAAAACGTCACCTGTTCCTTTTCACCAGAGATGCTGCCTGAACTGCTGAGTTACTCCAGCATTTTATGTCTATCTCTGTTGTACTAGACTGCTGCTTCAGAGACAGCTTTAGATTCCACCCGACTGGAGTTGTTCCAAACTTCAAACGTGCTTGAAAACGTTCCGTGGAATAATCTCATAAGGCCACAAGGTCATAAGTGATAGGAGCAGAATTAGGCCATTCGGCCCATCAAGTCTACTCTGCCATTTAATCATGGCTGATCTATCTCTCTCTGCAAACCCTAGTCTCCTAACCTCATTCTCCTGCCTTCTCCCCATAACCTCTGACTAACCCGTACTAATCAAGAATCTTTCTATCTCTGCCTTGAAAAATATCTACTGACTTGGCCTCCACAGCCGTCTGTGGCAAAGAATTCCCCAGATTCACCACCCTCTGACTAAAGAAATTCCTCCTCATCTTCTGAAGTAAATGCCCATTAATTCTGAGGCTGTGACCTCTAGCCCTAGACTCCCCCACTGGTGGAAACATCCTCCCCATATCCACTCTATCCAGGCCTTTCACTATTCGGTAAGTAAGTACAGGCCCAGGGCCGTCAAACGCTCATCGTTGGTTAACCCACTCAGTCAAAGTACAAACTGCAAACGTTTCGAGGTCCTCAGTGAAGAGGGGAGGATGTCTCCAGTGTTTAGTCTCTCCATCCTGAATACTGAAACTGTTAGGAGGCAGAATTGAAGAAAACGAGTGGACAGGCGAGATAATGAAATGAAACAGAAGCTTGAAGGAACCTTATGAAGTGTGTGAGATGCAATTAAAAATGACAAGTGGATGACATGATACACTTTCATTTAATCAGAATTAAATATCATTCCCAGCTCATTGCTGCCAATTTGCAGACTGGAGCAACAGGAAGCCGTATCTACGTCTCTACATCGGCGAGGCCTAGCACAGGCTCAGCGATCGCTTCACTGAACACCTCCGCTCAGTCCGTCTCAACCAACCTGATCGCCCGGTTCCTCAGCAATTCAACTCCTCCTCCTCCCATTCCCAATCCGACCTTTCAGTCCTGGGCCTCCTCCATGGCCAGAGTGAGGCCCAGCGCAAATTGGAGGAGCAGCACCTCATATTTCGCTTGGGCAGTTTACACCCCAGCATCTATGGAGGCAGCATCTATGGAGCGAAGGAATAGGTGATGTTTCTGGTCGAGACCCTTCTTCAGACCGATAGGTTTTTGTTTAGTTTAGTTTAGTTTAGAGATACAGCACGGAAACAGGCCCTTCGGCCCACCGGGCCTGTGCCGACCAGCGATACCCGCACACTATCCTACACCCACTAGGGTCAATTTTTACATTTACACCAAGCCAATTAACCTACTAACCTGTACGTCTTAGGAGTGTGTGAGGAAACCGAAGATCTCGGAGAAAACCCACGCAGGCCACGGGGAGAGCGTGCAAACTCCGTACAGACAGCGCCCGTTGTCGGGATCGAACCCGGGTCTCCGGCGCTGCATTCACTGTAAGTCAGCAACTCTACCGCTGCGCCACCGAGACTGCCCCATAACTGGTGTGGAACCAAGTTAGGTTTGTGGATCTAAGGTTTAAGGAACAGCAATGATCGAAGGACATGGGTACTCTCGATAGAATGCCACAAGCCTTTACTGAACGAGCTCAGACCAGGGACCATTGTCAACAGACCAAACACTAACACTAAGTGCTGGAGTAACTCAGCGGGTCAGGCAGCATCACTTGGAGAACATGGATAGGTGACATTTCCTTCTTTAGACTTTGGACATACAGTGTGGAAACAGGCCCTTCCAGGCACCAGGTCCGCGCTGACCAGCGATCGCATCGCACACTAGCACTATCCTACACACACTGGGGACATCGCACACTAGCACTATCCTACACACACTGGGGACAATTCATGCTTTTTTACTGAAGCCGATGAACCTACAGACCTGCACGTCTTTGGAGTGTGGGAGGAAACCGGATGGGTCACGGGGAGAACGTGCAAACTCCGTACAGACAGCACCGGTAGTCGGGATCGAACCCGGGTCTCTGGCGCTGCGAGGCAGCAACTCTACCGCTGCGCCACCATGACGGCCATTTCGGGTGGGGATTGGATCCTCCTCCAGACCAGACTAGTCCTGGTGGTGACACAAAATACTGGAGTAACAGGCAGCATAGCACGCCTGGGGATGAAGGGATCGGTCAGGGATCTGGGGTAGACTCCACGGCCGGTCTTCCTCCGGCGCGCTTTTCCCTTTTAATCTTCCCGGCCCACTTGAAACCGAGCTGAGAATTCCAGCAGCATTAATAATTCAGGAGGTTTAGCGTGTTGATGAATAAATCCAAGCAGCCCACGCAATGTACTCATCCGTGAAGTAGGTGGCATCCCTGCAATGCATCCCACTGTGGTTACAGATGAATTACAGTTGACGGATATTCATTCCGTGCTTAGTAGATTCTCACTATTCAAATCCAACATTTTGGGGGAAAAAAAGTCCGTCTCTGTGCCTCTTTGCAGAATATACATTTTGGAAATCCAACAGCTTAAATTTACAGAACAGTGCTGTAACGATGGGGCCAGCACGATGGAGCACATCATCATCACTTTTTTGCTTATCTTTCATTCATTGTTCTTTATCTCTCCACATCACCGTCTATATCTCTCGTTTCCCTGATCCCTGACCAGTCTGAAGAAGGGTCTCGACCCGATACGTCACCCATACCTTCTCTCCGGAGATGCTGCCTGCCCCATACTCTACATTTGATATTAACTTCATACAAAGCCAGCAGCCGGAGGATCTCCTGTGGTTGAGCAGCATCTGTGAGGAAAATGATTTTTTTTAACATCTCATAGAAACATAGAAAATAGGTGCAGGAGGAGGCCATTCGGCCCTTCGAGCCAGCACCGCCATTCATTGTGATCATGGCTGATCGTCCCCTATCAATAACCCGTGCCTGCCTTCTCCCCATATGCCTTGACTCCACTAGCCCCTAGAGCTCTATCCAACTCTCTCTTAAATCCATCCAGTGATTTGGCCTCCACTGCCCTCTGTGGCAGGGAATTCCACAAATTCACAACTCTCTGGGTGAGAAAGTTTTTCCTCGCCTCAGTCTTTCGAGATCAATCTAAGAGGTAAAGCACATAAAATGCCGGAAATTCTCAGCAGGTCAGTCAGCATCTGTGGGAAGGGAAACAGCGAATATCTCGGTTTCGAGGCCCCAGTGCGATGCTGACCAACGGCTTGACAGGGACTTCCAATTCAACTACAAACCCGTGGGCTAGGAGCGCCGGTGCTACTCATAGACTCCCGCCGCCTAGCAGAGCTGGCCCTTCCCCTCAGACTTTGTGTCAACCTGTGCGCCTTTTGCGATTGTGGGAGGAAACCGGAGCACCCGGAGAAACCCCACTGGGAGAAGGATCAAACTCCACAACGGACAGCAGCCGAGCTGAGGACGGTGAACGCGGGTCTTCGGGCGCTGCCAGGCAGCAGCTCCACCACCCGCTGCACCACCTTGCCACCGCGGTAAAGGGATAACAAAAAGCTGACACCTTTGGTAAACATGTATCATCCCTTTTTGTCATCCCTTTTGTAAAAGGGATGACAAAAAGCCTTGCAGTGCAGGTACATTTATCAAATTCATCTGTATTTTTCTGCCCACTATTTTGTAGATAATATACTCAATTTAGTTTAGTTTAGAGATACAGAGCGGAAACAGGCCCTTCGGCCCACTGAGTTCCGCGCCGACCAGCGATCCCCGCACGTGAACACTACCCTACACACACTGGGGACAATTTACATTCATACCAAGGCAGTTTACCCCCAAGCCTGTACGTCTATGGAGCGTAGGAGGAATCTGAAGATTTCGGAGAAAACCCCGCAGGTCACGGGGAGCTCGTACAAACTCCGTACAGACAGCGCCCCCGCGGTCGGGATCGAACCCGGGTCTCCGGCGCTGCAAGGCAGCAACTCTGCCGCTGTGCCACCGCAATGTTAGAAACATTAGATTCACCTGCAACTCAGTTGGCATGTTGTTCAGTCTTCGCAAATCGTCTTCTTCAGGAAGTAATCTCATCACTGTACCAGCCTACAATTCAAAACACTGTTAATTGGTGATGATTGAAACTAATTGTCTTAATGACTGTCGCGATACTTTGCGTTTGTGTGCTTTTCTGTCTGTCGTCATAGCGACCTGTGCATTGTATATTGTTGGACCCACAATAATTCAATTGTTTGGGCCTCGAAGAAATAAAAAAGCCCATGTGTTGTTCTCATTTGAACTTTGATTTACCTGCAACGCTTTATTCGAGACAACCACCCAGCACTAAATGAAACTGCTTTCATTAATTTGTTCTACAAATCATCGTCTATATCTCTCGTTTCCCTTTCCCCTGACTCTCAGTCTGAAGAAGGGTTTAGTTTAGTTTAGAGACACAGCGCGGAAACAGGCCCTTCGGCCCACCCAGTCCAGCCACCAGCGATCCCTGCGCGTTAACACAATCTTACCGACACACACTAGGGACAATTTACACTAATTGACCTAATAACCATATAACCATATAACAATTACAGCACGGAAACAGGCCCTCTCGGCCCTTCCAGTCCGTGCCGACCATTTGTTTTCCCCTAGTCCCATCTACCTGCACTCAGACCATACCCCTCCATTCCCTTCACGTCCATATACCTATCCACTTTACTCTTAAATGTTAAAATCGATCCTGCCTCCACCACTTCTGCTGGAAGCTCATTCCACGCAGCCACCACCCTCTGAGTAAAGAAGTTCCCCCTCACGTTACCCCTAAACTTCTGTCCCTTAATTCTCATGTCATGCCCTCTTGTTTGAATCTTCCCTACCCTCAATGGGAAAACCTATAAAAAAACCTGCACCTCTTTGGAGTGTGGGAGGAAACCAAAGAGCTCGGAGAAAACCCATGCGGTCACGGGGAGAACGTACAAACTCCGCACAGACAGCACCCGTAGTCGGGATCGAACCCAGGTCTTACTGCAAGCGCTGTAATCCCCCTGTCCCACTTAGGAAACCTGAACGGAAACCTCTGGAGACTTTGCGCCCCACCCAAGGTTTCCGTGCGGTTCCCGGAGGTTTTTGTCAGTCTCCCTAATGGTTGAAAGTGGTTTCCGTTTAAAAAATCTGTAATTTTTTAGTCAAAGCCGGTTGCGATGCTAGTTGAAGGTGGTTGCCGGAGAACAAAAACCTCCGGGAACCGCACGGAAACCTTGCGTGGGGCGCAAAGTCTCCAGAGGTTTCCGTTCAGGTTTCCTAAGTGGGACAGGGGCATAAGGCAACAACTCTACCACTGGGCCACCGTGTCACCATGACCCAAAACATCAGCCATTCCTTCTATCCAGTGATACTGCCAGTGGTGCTGAGTTTCTCCAGCATTTTGTGTCTCTCTATATCCCCGTCCATATCTCTCGTTTCTCTTTCCCCTGACTCTCGATCTGAAGAAGGGTCTTGACCCAAAACGTCACCTGTTCCTTTTCACCAGAGATGCTGCCTGAACTGCTGAGTTACTCCAGCATTTTATGTCTATCTCTGTTGTACTAGACTGCTGCTTCAGAGACAGCTTTAGATTCCACCCGACTGGAGTTGTTCCAAACTTCAAACGTGCTTGAAAACGTTCCGTGGAATAATCTCATAAGGCCACAAGGTCATAAGTGATAGGAGCAGAATTAGGCCATTCGGCCCATCAAGTCTACTCTGCCATTTAATCATGGCTGATCTATCTCTCTCTGCAAACCCTAGTCTCCTAACCTCATTCTCCTGCCTTCTCCCCATAACCTCTGACACCCTACTAAATCAAGAATCTTTCTATCTCTGCCTTGAAAAATATCTACTGACTTTGGCCTCCACAGCCGTCTGTGGCAAAGAATTCCCCAGATTCACCACCCTCTGACTAAAGAAATTCCTTCTCATCTTCTGAAGTAAATTCCCATTAATTCTGAGGTTTGTGACCTCTAGCCCTAGACTCCCCCACTGGTGGAAACATCCTCCCCATATCCACTCTATCCAGGCCTTTCACTATTCGGTAAGTAAGTACAGGCCCAGGCCATCAAACGCTCATCGTTGGTTAACCCACTCAGTCAAAGTACAAACTGCAAACGTTTCGAGGTCCTCAGTGAAGAGGGAGGATGTCTCCAGTGTTTAGTCTCTCCATCCTGAATACTGAAACTGTTAGGAGGCAGAATTGAAGAAAACGAGTGGACAGGCGAGATAATGAAATGAAACAGAAGCTTGAAGGAACCTTATGAAGTGTGTGAGATGCAATTAAAAATGACAAGTGGATGACATGATACACTTTCATTTAATCAGAATTAAATATCATTCCCAGCTCATTGCTGCCAATTTGCAGACTGGAGCAACAGGAAGCCGTATCTACGTCTCTACATCGGCGAGGCCTAGCACAGGCTCGGCGATCGCTTCACTGAACATCTCCGCTCAGTCCGTCTCAACCAACCTGATCGCCCGGTTCCTCAGCAATTCAACTCCTCCTCCTCCCATTCCCAATCCGACCTTTCAGTCCTGGGCCTCCTCCATGGCCAGAGTGAGGCCCAGCGCAAATTGGAGGAGCAGCACCTCATAGTTCGCTTGGGCAGTTTACACCCCAGCATCTATGGAGGCAGCATCTATGGAGCGAAGGAATAGGTGATGTTTCTGGTCGAGACCCTTCTTCAGACTGATAGGTTTTTTGTTTAGTTAGTTTAGTTTAGAGATACAGCATGGAAACAGGCCCTTCGGCCCACCGGGCCTGTGCCGACCAGCGATACCCGCACACTATCCTACACCCACTAGGGTCAATTTTTACATTTACACCAAGCCAATTAACCTACTAACCTGTACGTCTTAGGAGTGTGGGAGGAAACCGAAGATCTCGGAGAAAACCCACGCAGGCCACGGGGAGAACGCACAAACTCCGTACAGACAGCGCCCGTTGTCGGGATCGAACCCGGGTCTCCGGCGCTGCGAGCGCTGTAAGGCAGCAACTCTACCGCTGCGCCACCGAGACTGCCCCATAACTGGTGTGGAATCAAGTTAGGTTTGTGGATCTAAGGTTTAAGGAACAGCAATGATCGAAGGACATGGGTACTCTCGATAGAATGCCACAAGCCTTTACTGAACGAGCTCAGACCAGGGACCATTGTCAACAGACCAAATACTAACACTAAGTGCTGGAGTAACTCAGCGGGTCAGGCAGCATCACTTGGAGAACATGGATAGGTGACATTTCCTTCTTTAGACTTTGGACATACAGTGGAAACAGGCCCTTCCAGGCACCAGGTCCGCGCTGACCAGCGATCGCATCGCACACTAGCACTATCCTACACACACTGGGGACAATGCACACTAGCACTATCCTACACACACTGGGGACATCGCACACTAGCACTATCCTACACACACTAGGGACAATGCACACTAGCACTATCCTACACACACTAGGGACAATGCACACTAGCACTATCCTACACACACTAGGGACAATGCACACTAGCACTATCCTACACACACTGGGGACAATGCACACTAGCACTATCCTACACACACTGGGGACAATGCACACTAGCACTATCCTACACACACTGGGGACAATGCACACTAGCACTATCCTACACACACTAGGGACAATGCACACTAGCACTATCCTACACACACTGGGGACAATGCACACTAGCACTATCCTACACACACTGGGGACAATGCACACTAGCACTATCCTACACACACTGGGGACAATGCACACTAGCACTATCCTACACACACTGGGGACAATGAACCTACAGACCTGCACGTCTTTGGAGTGTGGGAGGAAAGCGGATGGGTCACGGGGAGAACGTGCAACCTCCGTACAGACAGCACCGGTAGTCGGGATCGAACCCGGGTCTCTGGCGCTGTGAGGCAGCAACTTCTACCACCGCGCCACCATGACGGCCATTTCGGGTGGGGATTGGATCCTCCTCCAGACCAGACTAGTCCTGGTGGTGACACAAAGTGCTGGAGTAACAGGCAGCATAGCACGCCTGGGGATGAAGGGATCGGTCAGGGATCTGGGGTAGACTCCACGGCCGGTCTTCCTCCGGCGCGCTTTTCCCTTTTAATCTTCCCGGCCCACTTGAAACCGAGCTGAGAATTCCAGCAGCATTAATAATTCAGGAGGTTTAGCGTGTTAATGAATAAATCCAAGCAGCCCACTCAATGTACTCATCCGTGAAGTAGGTGGCATCCCTGCAATGCATCCCACTGTGGTTACAGATGAATTACAGTTGACGGATATTCATTCCGTGCTTAGTAGATTCTCACTATTCAAATCCAACATTTTGGGGGAAAAAAAGTCCGTCTCTGTGCCTCTTTGCAGAATATACATTTTGGAAATCCAACAGCTTAAATTAACAGAACAGTGCTGTAACGATGGGGCCAGCACGATGGAGCACATCATCATCACTTTTTTGCATATCTTTCATTCATTGTTCCTTATCTCTCCACATCACCGTCTATATCTCTCGTTTCCCTGATCCCTGACCAGTCTGAAGAAGGGTCTCGACCCGATACGTCACCCATACCTTCTCTCCGGAGATGCTTCCTGCCCCATGCTCTACAATCGATATTAAGTTCATACAAAACCAGCAGCCGGAGGATCTCCTATGGTTGAGCAGCATCTGTGAGGAAAATGATTTTTTTTAACATTTCATAGAAACATAGAAAATAGGTGCAGGAGGAGGCCATTCGGCCCTTCGAGCTAGCACCGCCATTCATTGTGATCATGGCTGATCGTCCCCAATCAATAACCCGTGCCTGCCTTCTCCCCATATCCCTTGACTCCACTAGCCCCTAGAGCTCTAACCAACTCACTCTTAAATCCATCCAGTGATTTGGCCTCCACTGCCCTCTGTGGCAGGGAATTCCACAAATTCACAACTCTCTGGGTGAGAACGTTTTTTCTCACCTCAGTCAATCTAAGAGGTAAAACACATAAAATGCCGGAAATTCTCAGCAGGTCAGTCAGCATCTGTGGGAAGGGAAACAGCGAATATCTCGGTTCGAGGGCCCAGTGCGATGCTGACAACGGCTTGACAGGGACTTCCAATTCGACTACAAACCCGTGGGCTAGGAGCGCCGGTGCTACTCATAGACTCCGCCGCCTAGCAGAGCTGGCCCTTCCCCTCAGACTTTGTGTCAACCTGCACGCCTTTTGCGATTGTGGGAGGAAACCGGAGCACCCGGAGAAACCCCACTGGGAGAAGGATCAAACTCCACAACGGACAGCAGCCGAGCTGAGGACGGGTGAACGCGGGTCTCGGGCGCTGCCAGGCAGCAGCTCCACCCGCTGCACCACCTTGCCACCGCGGTAAAGGGATAACAAAAAGCTGACACCTTTGGTAAACATTCGATGGGTCGCCCAAGCGGGTCAAAGATCCCTCGGCTTAAAATAATACCACGTGCGTGACTTTAGGGGGAAAGTCACTCGTCAGTCTCTGGGGCAGCTGCAATGGTTGAGACTATAGAGCAAACACTGGCTAATGTTTGCTGAGTTCCAATAAACAGGTCTTGGTATCAGCTTCCCCCCTCCAGCTCCTGCATAATACATATGAATCCGCTAATAAATGGATGTGCTTGGAGCAATTTATGCATCGCTCTACTTATTCAGAGTGAAGAAAGCAAAGTAATGCAAATAAGATGTTAAAGAAGGAACTGCAGATGCTGGAAAGTCGAGGGTACACAAAAGGCTGGAGAAACTCAGCGGGTGCAGCAGCATCTACGGAGCGAGGGAGATAGGCAACATTTCGGGACGAAACCCTGCAGGTTTCACCCCGGCCACTCCCTCTTCTCCCCTCTCCCTTCAGGCAAGGGAGAGGGGAGAGGGGAGATTTTACTAGTGTGCGAAAGCAAGTCGATCGTGCAATTAGGAGTGCTCATAGACAACATGTCTCCTCTATTCTTGGGGGAGAGCAACCCAAGGATTGTTGGAGATATGTGAAATCCAGACGGACAGACAACACTGGTGTCCAGATGCTAAAAGTGAACAACTGCCTGATCACTGAGGACCAGGCGAAAGCAGGAGCTCTTGCGAACCAATTCCAACACGTTTTCCCCGGGAAGATGTGGAGCCTTCATCATTCCCAGTCCTTCCGCCCAGCCCGTATGCTGATATGCCTGCTATTAAAATTGAGGTTGAAGGTGTCAAGAAGTTATTGCTCAACATTAATACCACAAAAGCAATTGGACCAGATCAGATACAAAACCAAGCCCTCAAGATCGCAGCAGGAGAACTGGCTCCAGTTTTACAGTTCATCTTTCAACAATCGCTGGACTCGGGCGATGTACCGCTGGATTGGAGGAAGGCCAACATCACTCCTCTCTTTAAGAAGGGTTCAACCGCCAACCCAGCGAATTATCGTTCTGTTTCACTAACGAGTACTTGCTGTAAACTGCTGGAGCATATCATTGATAGTAATCTGATGCGTCACCTGAGCAAACATAATATTCTTGCCGACAGCCAACATGCATTTAGGAGGGTTACACAAAAAAGCTGGAGAAACTCAGCGGGTGCAGCAGCATCTAAGGAGCGAAGGAGATAGGCGACGTTTCGGGTCGAGACCCTTCTTCAGACTGGTCAGGGATCAGGGAAACGAGAGATATAGACGGTGATGTGGAGAGATAAGGAACAATTTAGGAGGCACAGATCATGCGAGTCTCAGCTTATCCTGACAACAAATGACCTGGCCAAGCACCTTGACAGTAACGTCATCATGGATTTAGTTGTGCTGGACTTTTCTAAAGCATTTGATGTCATCCCACACCAGAGACTGCTTCGGAAGCTTGACCTCTATGGTATTCGTTCCAACACGAAACGTTGGATTTCCAATTTCCTGACAAAACATCTTCAGCGCGTGTGTGTGTGAACAGAAAGAGCTCCAATTGGCACCCAGCGTTGAGTGGGACACCCCAGGGCACAGTACTTGGCCCACATCTATTTTCGCTTTACATAAATGACATCCATGAAAAAGTCGCAAGTACGACCAGACTATTCGCTGGTGATTGTTCGCTGTACCGTCCAATTAAGCTGAAGATGCTCTCCAAAAGGATCTCGATACTATGGTCGAGTGGTCACAACAATGGGGCATGCAGTTCAACCCTTCCAAATGTGAAACCATGCGTGTCACCAGAAAGAGGAATCCAGGCGTCACATCTTACAACATACTTGGTGTCACCCTTGAAGAATCCAAACAAACCAAGCATCTTGGCATCAAATTGCAGAATGATCTACGTTGGAACGGTCAGACTCATCATGCAACAGTGAAAGCAACAGGTGTCCTAAACTTCCTGAGGCGCAACTTCCATCATTGTTCAGCTTCTGTCAAGGAGAAGCTGTATTTCACCCTCGTCAGACCTCATCTGGACTACGCAGTTGCAGCTTGGGACCCATACACAGATAAAAACATTTCATCCATCGAACGTGTCCAAAGACAGGCCGCTCGATTTGTTACTAACACCTACGAGAGAGAAGCGAGTGTCACCAAACTTCTGAATTCTCTGGGGTGGAACCCTCTCCAAGACCGACATGAAGCTCACCGTTTGACCCTGTTTTTACAAAATGTTAAATGGTCAGCTAGACATAGATCACAAGACCTACACCAACCCCAAACCAATTAGGAGCAGACGAGGGCATTCGATCCAATTTGTGGTCCCAGCCACAAAGACAGATGTGTACAGCAATTCGTTCTCCCCACACACTATTAAAGCATGGAATAATCTCCACCAAACCACGGTTGTCCAGCCAGGTGCAACTAAATTTAAAGTGGCACTTTCTTCCCAATAACCCTCTCTGGCTTAACCCCTCCCTTCACCACCTCCAGTTTTAATTCCAGTTGGAATATTTTGGAGGACCAAGTAACCAGGAACCAAGAGGCAAGAGGTACAGAAGTGTGAAATCGCACACCTCCAGATTCAGGGACAGTTTGTTTCCAGGCAACTGAACCGTCCTGTCACTATCAAGAGAGCGGTCCTGATTACAACTTACCCCATTGGAGCCTTGGACTATCTCCAGTCCAGTCAAAAGATGGCTTTTTTTGCCTGTATCGGAATACTCGTGCAGGTTTTTGAATGCCAATAGCGGAGTCAGGGGATATGGGGAGAAGGCAGGAACGGGGTACTGATTTGGGATGATCAGCCATGATCACATTGAGTGACGGTGCTGGCTCGATGGGCCGAATGACCTCCTCCTGTACCTATTGTCTATTGTCTAATAGACCATTAACAATTGTCTGTATTATGTAATGTAACCTTTGAAGGTTCCCGATCCGAAACTTCACCTATCCATGTTCTCCAGAGATACTGTCCGACCCACTGAGTTACTCCAGCTCGTTGTGTCTTTTTTTGTAAACCAACAGCATCTGCAGTTCTTTGTGACGTTGCTGTACCAGCCACTGTTGTTTGACTCCGGGTTGCTGGATGTACTCTTTCACTGGCTTTAATGGGCCACTGTATTAAAGAGCCAGTAGGCAGGACAAGTTGGAATCACACAATCCTGGCTAATGTGGTCTGCGAGATAAGGAAACATCTCCGAACAGAGTCCGAGACACATCGCGTACAGTCTCCTCAGAACCTTTGTGTAAACGCATCACGCAACGTATGTTATGGGCGCAGCGGTAGAGCTGCAGCCTCACAGCGCCGGAGACCCGGGTTCGATCCCGACTGTGTGCGGGCGCTGTCTGTACGGAGTTTGCACGTTCTCCCCGTGGCCAGCGCGGGTTTTCTCCGGGATCTTCGGTTTCCTCCCACACCCCAAAGACGTGCAGGTTTGTAGGTTCATTGGCTCGGTGCAAATGTAAATGTAAAATTGTCCCTAACGTGTGTAGGATAGTGATAATGTGCGGGGAGCGCTGGTCGGTGCGCACTCGGTGGGCCGAACGGCCTGCTTCTGCGCTCTATCTCCAAACTAAACCAAACTTTCAAGGCACTTATTGAAACCGAGGGCAAACCAATAGCTAATCAGTCATGAGCGCTGACGATTTCTTGAAGATTTACAACATTGCGTTACGGCTCTTCATTCATTTTTGGCTAATACTGTAGGCATAAGTTTTCACTTCCAATATGCAATTTAGGGATAAATAGTGTGTCTCATTCTAGGCACATGGATATGAATGAATTAATAAGTTTATTGGCCAAGTATTCACATACAAGGAATTTGCCTTGCTGCTCCGCCCGCATATGACAACATGACATACAGTGACAATTAGGAATGTCACATAAAATATTAAACATTAATAATAAAACATTATCGATTAAACATGTGAATTAAATAAAATACCAGACCAATGGGAGGCTACAGATTTTTGGCTGTTGAGTAGAGCTACTGCTCGTGCATCAAAACTGTTTTTATGTCCGGCTGTGGCAGCTTTGACAGACCGGAGTCGCCTTCCAGAGGGAAGTGATTCAAAGAGTTTGTGGCCAGGGTGAGAGGGGTCAGAGATGATCTTGCCCGCTCGCTTCCTGGCCCTTGCAGTGTACAGTTCATCAATGGAGGGAAGGTTGCAGCCAATAACCTTCTCTGCTGATTGGACGATTCGCTGCAGCCACCGGGTGTCGTGCTTGGTGGCTGAGCCAAACCAGACCATGATGGAGAAGGTGAGGACAGACTCTACGATGGCCGTGTAGAATTGGTCCATCATTGCCGCAGGAAGTACATCCTCTGGTGGGCCTTTTTGACTGTGGAGTCGATGGTAGCCCCCCACTTAAGGTCACACCACAGATGTGCCTGTGGTGTTGTTGATGGTGAGTGGGGTGAGGGGAGGGGGAGCTCTCCTGAAGTCTACGATCAATTCCACTGTCTTAAGGGCATTGAGCTCCAGGTCGTTGCGATGGCACCAGGACGCCAGCTGTGTCACTTCCTGTCTGTAGGCAGTTTCCTACGAATGAATGAATGTCATATTGTCAGATGCAGGGAATGGAGGGATATGGACCATGTACAGGGTATAGAGGGCCTTACGGGGCTGTAGTCTTCTATGCTCCAAGTGCTTGGTCCAATTTAACATCTCTCACATTCCTATATTGCCAAAAACCACTTTACACGTGATATGGAGCCAACCTGCTCCATATTTTTGACTCTTTCTCTCGCGGCTGCTGAAGTGGCCAATGGTTTTTTCTTCTCCAACGTACATGATCGGTTGACTTTGCTAAAGTCGCGTTTTTGCTCATCGACAGCGCTTGCCGTGCCAGAGACCCGGGTCCAAGTAGTAGTCATACAACTCTGGCTAGCGCGCTCTGTGAGTTCAGGAGCGATCTCCGAATACAGTCCGAGACACATCCCGCACAGTCTGCTGAGAACCTTTGTTTAAATACATAACGCAACTTATGTAACGGGTAGAACTGCTGCCTCACGCCGCTGGAGACCCCTGGGTTTGTACGTTCTCCCCGTGGCTGCGTGGGTTTTCTCCGGTTTCCTCCCACGCTTCAAAGGCGCGCAGGTTCGTAGGTCAATTGGCTTCGGTAAAATTGGAGATCATCCCCAGGGTGCAGGATAGCGCTAGTCTGTGGGGGGGATCGCTGGTTGGCGAGGATTCGGTGGGGCCAAAGGGCCTGTTTCCACGCTGTATCTCTAAAGTCTAAAGTCTGACAGTTCCTTCCAGTCCTTTCAGTTGATCTTCGTCACCTCACGAGAAGGAGTGACCAGTGTGGAGGAGATGGGCGATTTCTCACACTGCGATTGTCTCGTTCAACTCCTCCACTGAAGTCTTGCTCACATTCGCCAGTTCTCTAGAAGGGGTCAGTTCCGTCACTTAATGTCCTGTATTATACAGGTGGCCTGGGGAGAGAGGGAAATGTTAGACGTACTTTCAGAGTTAGCTTGCCGGATTTCAGATCCCCGTAGCCCAACCCCACTGGTCAGGACTCCAGAACGCGGTGAACTTCACTTAGTATTACAACCGAATCTGTCAAGGGTGACGTGAAAGGCAATTCCTCATGAAGGCACAGTTGTACTTCGCAAGGTGGCGCACGTCAATGGATATTTTAATAGACAATAGACAATAGGTGCAGGAGTAGGCCATTCGGCCCTTCGAGCCAGCACCGCCATTCAATGTGATCATGGCTGATCATCCCCAATCAGTACCCCTTTCCTGCCTTCTCCCCATATTTTTTTTTAAGAGCCCTATCTATCTCTCTCGTGAAAGCATCCAGAGAACCGGCCTCCACCGCCCTCTGAGGCAGAGAATTCCACAGACTCACCACTCTCTGTGAGAAAAAGTGTTTCCTCGTCTCCGTTCTAAATGGCTTACCCCTTATTCTTAAGGCAGAGGTAGATAGATTCGTGATCAGTATGAGTGCAGGGGTTACGGGGAGAAGGCAGGAGAATGGGGTTAGGAGGGAGGGGGAGATAGATCAGCCATGATTGAATGGCGGAGTAGACCTGATGGGCCGAATGGCCTAATTTTGCTCCTATCACATGATCTGTAAACTAAGCTAACCGTCTGAAAGGAACGCCGAGGACACTTCTTACCCGAGGTGTTGTTGGCCAGGTGTGCGTTCACCGTCGCTCCGGCCACGATGGACTTTCGCATTGGATGTTGCAGGAATTCCATCGCAGTTAAGTTGGAGATGCTGGACGCCCGGATAAGGAGGAGAATCAATCCCATTCCTAAAATTACCTGCAGAAACCAGGTTGCACATCAGGCACTTCCAGATACACCGATACTCTCCACCCGAAGCACTTCGGACTGAGCGATGAGTTCAGGTTTAAACCGCCACAGAGTCATAGAGTGTGGAAACAGGCCCTTCGGCCCAACTTGCCCACACTGCCCAACATGTCCCATCTACGCTAGTCCTGCCGTGTGTAAGATAGCGCTGGTGTACGGGGTATCGCTGGTCGGCGCTGACCCGGTGGGCCGTAGGGCCTGTTTTCACGCTGGATCTCTAAACAAAACTAAATTAACTAAAACTAAAGGAAATTAAAGGAAATTTAATTAAATTAAATAAGTGGTAGAGGCAGAATTAAAAGTCTACTCCGCCATTCAATCGCGGCTGATCTATCTCTCCCTCCCAACCCCATTCTCCTGCCCTTTCCCCATAACCTCCGACACTCCCTGACAATCTCATTGTGTCTCTACTCCAGATCCTGTCCTTTGCTTCCTACGGAAGGATAGCTGTCCCGTCCGCATTTGTCCCACCTGCCCGCTTTTGGCCCATATCCCTCTAAATCATTTCCTATCCTTCTAGAGATAGACACAAAAAGCTGGCGTAACTCAGCGGGACAGACAGCATCTCTGGAGAGAAGGAACGGGTCGAGACCCTTCTTCTCCATCAACATCCTATCTTTTAAACGTTGGGATAGTCCCAGCCTCAACTCCTGGCAGCTTGTTCCATACGCCCACCACCCTTTGCGTGAAAAGGTTGTTCCTCAGGTTCCTATTAAATCTTTCCCCCTTCACCTTAAACCTATGCCCTCTGATATTTTTCATTCCCCTACTCTGGGCAAAAGACATGCATCTACCCGATCTATTCCTCTCATCACCTTGTACACCTCTATAAGATCACCCCTTCTGCACTCCAAGGTATAAAGTCCTAGCCTGCTCAATCCCTCCCATATTGTGTATGTTAGGCACAATATACATGTACTGTGAAGTCATACAGCATGGAAACAGGCCCTTTGGCCCAACCATCACTGCAGACCATGATGCCCCATCTGCTCCCGTCACATCTACCTGTGTTTGGGTCCTATACTCTAAACCTTTCCTATCCATGTTCCCGACACAGTGTATTTTAAGAAAGAACTGCAGATGCTGGTAAAATCAAAGGTAGACACAAAATGCTGGAGAAACTCAGCGGGTGAGGCAGCATCTATGGAGAGAAGGAATTGGCGACATTTCGGGTCGAGATCCTTTCTTCAGACTGCCCGGAACATCGCCAATTCCATCTCTCCATAGATGCTGCCTCACCCGCTGAGTTTCTCCAGCATTTGTGTCTTTTAAATGGTGTTGTACTCCCTGCCTCAGCTACCTCCTCTGGCAGCTCGTTCCATACACCCACCAGCCTCAGATCCCCCTCCCACCTTAAACCTACGCATGGTTCTTGATTCCCCTACTCTGGGTAAAGGAGTCTGCATTCATTCAGAGCAGATACACCAGATCTAATCTTCATTTTTGTGCATTTTTCTTGTCCATGGAAGAATATCTGCCATTTCAACCTTAAAAGACTGAGGAAATAAATGTAATAGTTTAAGGTGGAATCTGTGACTATCCTTTGATATATCGGGAGATCACAGACATTACTGCCTCAAGGCGCCAGAGACCCTGGTACGATCCTGAATACGGATGGTTTAGTTTAGTTTAGTTTAGTTTAGAGATACAGCACGGCAACAGGCCCTTCGGCCCACCGAGTCCACGCCGACCAGCGATCCCCACACACTAACACTATCCTACACACATTAGGCACCAGTTATACCCAGCCAATTAGCTTACAAACCTGCACGTCTTTGGAATGCGGGAGGAAAGCAGAGATCTCGGAGAAAACCCACAGGGAAGAAGGTACAAACTCCGTACAGACGGCGCCCGTGGTCAGGCTTGAACCCGGGACCCCGGCGCGGCGAGGCAGGAGCTCTACCACTGCGCCACCCTGCCAGTGTCTGTACGGAGTTTGTACGTTGTCCCTGTGAGTGCGCGCGTTCCCGCTGGGTGCTCCGTTTGCCCCCACGTGCCAGAGACGTGCGGGTTTGTAGGTGAATTCTGCAAATCGTCCCTGGTGTGTGGGATGGATCTAGTGCGTACGGGGCGGTTGCCGGAAGGGCCCGTTTCCATTCTGCACCCCTAAAGTAAACTAAACTACACACTGCGATGAGTCAATAGACAATGGGTGCAGGAGGAGGCCATTCGGCCCTTCGAGCCAGCACCGCCATTCAATGTGATCATGGCTGATCATCCCCAATCAGTACCCCGTTCCTGCCTTCTCCCCTGACTCCACTATTTTTAAGAGCCCTATCTAGCTCTCTCTTGAAAGTATCCAGAGAACCTGCCTCCACCGCCCTCTGAGGCAGAGAATTCCACAGACTCACCACTCTCTGTGAGAAAACGTATTTCCTTGTCTCCGTTCTAAATGGCTTACCCCTTATTCTTAAACTGTGGCCCCTGCTTCTAGACTCCCCCAACATCGGGAACATGTTCCCTGCCTCTAGCGTGTCCAAACCCTACGTTTCAAACGTTGTGATGGAGGGAAGCAACTGGAAGGAGTGAGTCATACTTACTCGTCCCCTGTGGGTACCTCTGCGTAGTTTCTCAGAAATTGCAGACGGACAAATAAAACAGATGACGCTGCCCATTGTGGAGCCCATGACGGCCAGGACGGTCTGCACTGAAAGAGCAAACACAAGACACAGTGACTACGGGCACCAGACGCTGCAGGTGCTGGAGTATGGAGTGCAAAGACAAACTTTTCAAGAGAGAGTTAGATTTAGCTCTGAGGGCTAACGGAATCAAGGGATATGGGGCGAAAGCAGGAACGGGGTTACTGATTCTGGACGATCAGCCGTGATCTTATTGAATAGCGGTGCTGGCTTGAACGGCTCAATGGCCTACTCCTGCACCTATTGTCTGTGTTTCTAACTGCTGGAGGAACTCAATAGTCCAGATGAAGTGTCTCGACCCAATAGGCCGATTTCCTAAAGATAGTCACAAAGTGCTGGAGTAACTCGCCGGGCCAGGCAGCGTCTCTGGGGAGCATGGATGGGTGATGTTTCTCGGGTCGGTTCTTCAGACTGAATGTAGGGGGTAGGGGGTGGGGGGAGGGGAGGGAGGGGGGGGGGGAGGGAAGGAGTGGGTGGGGGGAGTGGGTTGGGGGGGAGGGGGTTGTGGAGGAGTTAGTGGGGGGAAGGCAGGGGGCAGAGGTGGGGGGAGTGTGTGGGGGGTGAGAGGGGAGTGGATGAGGGGAGGGGTTGGGAGTGGGTGGGGGGGGTGGGGGGAAGGGGGGAAGGGGGGAAGGCGGGGGTGAGAGTTGGGGAGAGGTGGGGGGGGGGGGGGTTGGGGGGTGGGGGGACTGGAAACAATAAAAGACGGGACAAATCTGGGCTCTGGCAACAGGTGACATCGGGCAAGGTGGTTCCCTGATCGAGACCAAATACTGGAGTAACTCAGCGGGTCAGGCAGCATCTCTGGAGAAGAGGAATGAATAGATGACGTTTCGGGTCGAGACCCTTCTTCAGACTGTGGGGGTGGTGGGGGCAGGAAGAAGAAAGGAAGTTGCGGAGACAGTGGGCTGTGGGAGAGCTGGGAAGGGGAGGGGAAGGAGGGAGAAAGCAAGGACTACCTGAAATTGGAGAAGTCAGTGTTCATACCGCTGGGGTGTTAACTACCCAAATATGAGGTGCTGCTCCTCCAATTTGTGGTGGGACTCACTCTGGCCATGGAGGAGGCCCAGGACAGAAAGGTCGGATTGGGAATGGGAGGGGGAGTTGAAGTGCTGAGCCACCGGGAGATCAGGTTGGTTAATGCGAACTGAGTCGAGTATCTCCAGCATTCTTGTCTACCTTCGATTTTTCCAGCATCTGCAGTTCTTTCTGAAACATTATGGGGTTAAAGTGACTCAGTTTAATGTCATGTCAGCAGCTCCAATAACACTGCATTATCTCCTCAATCACCAGCCCTGAATTGCGTGCGCAGGTCTCATCATACCAGTTCAGCAGGTAAGATCTTATAGAGGTGTATAAAAAATCATGAGAGGCATAGATCGGGTGGATGCACAGAATCTTGGGCCCAGAGTAGGGGAATCGTGGACCAGACGACACAGGTTCAAGGTGAAGGGGAAAAGATTTAATAGGAATCTGAGGGGTGACCTTTTCACACAAAGGGTGGTGGGTGTATGGAACGAGCTGCCAGAGGGAGGTAGTTGAAGCTGGGACTATCCCAACGTTTAAGAAACAGTTGGACATGGATAGGAGATCTTTCGCTCCGTAGATGGCTGTCGAAACCGTTGAGTTTCTCCAGCACTTTTTTCTACCCGGGTACATGGATTGGACAGGTCTGGAGGGATATGGGGCAAAGCGCAGGCGGGTGGGACTAGTGTAACTGGGAGATGTTGGCCGGGTGCGGGCTAGTTGATTCCCAGCCGCTTCGCTCTAAGTGTTCTACCAACCATGCCATAGCTGGCATCAAGAAGCAAAGACACACCCAGGCAAAGAAATGACTGACAAGGGAACGAGAACACAGCGCTCCCTGCGTGTGCTGATACGTTTAGTTCCCACGCCACTGCGGGTACATACCATCGGGCACCAGGACACCCATCACCATGGTGCCAAACACTATCATCGCGGTGCACGTGACATGCCGATGGAAGGGCATGTCGCCGCTCACTGAGAAGGTGCCATCTTCCTTCTGTAAGACAGATAAAGACTTCATTTGTTTCAGCCTGTTCCCTCCGCTCCCGCTGAGGGTGGGCGCACCAGCAGCAGAGAGGGCGCGTGCCACCGGGCGCCGATGAACACTGGCCAAAGTGGACAAAAGTGCTGGAGAAACTCAGCCGTGGGCAGCAGCATCGATGGAGGGAAGGAAATAGGCAACATTTCGGGCCGAAACCCTGAAGGAAATAGGCAACGTTTCGGGCCGCAACCCGTCAGGGTTGCGGCCCGAAACGTTGCCTATTTCCTTCGCTCCATCGATGCTGCCGCACCCGGCTGAGTTTCTCCAGCACTTTTGTCTACCTTCGATTCTCCAGCATCTGCAGTTCCTTCTTAAACATCATTAGTTTGTGTTTAGTTTAGCAAAGGTCCAAAGTTGCGGCGGTTCCACCCACAAGCTTGATTATATTTAACACTAGATTGTGCTGTTTGATTGCACTGATGAACATGCGATTTTATATTCAAACATCCCAACGACATCATGCAGAATTCTGAGCTGCTGTCTGCACGGAGTTTGCACGTTCCACCCCGCGTCCAAGTGGGCTTCCTCCGGGTGCTCAGGTTTCCTCCCACACTCCGATGACATGCCGATCTGCATGCGGTGTGGAAAGGAATTGCAGATGCTGCGATACACCCAAGAAAGACACAAAGTGCTGGAGTAACTCAGCGGGCCAGGCAGCGTCACTTTGGAGAAAATGGGCGGGTGAGGTTTCGGGTCGGGACCCTTTTCCAGTCTGCAGGTCAATTGCCTTCTGTGAATTAGAAACATAGAAACATAGAAAATAGGTGCAGGAGTAGAGGCCATTCGGCCCTTCGAGCCTGCACCGCCATTCAATATGATCATGGCTGATCATCCAACTCAGTATCCCGTACCTGCCTTCTCCCCATACCCTCTGATCCCTTTAGCCACAAGGGCCACATCCGACTCCCTCTTAAATATGGCCAATGAACTGGCCTCAACTACTTTCTGTGGCAGAAAATTCAACAGATTCACCACTCTCTGTGTGAAAAATGATTTTCTCATCTCGGTCCTAAAAGACTTCCCCCTTATCCTTAAACTGTGACCCCTTGTCCTGGACTTCCCCAACATCGGGAACAATCTTCCTGCATCTAGCCCGTCCAACCCCTTAAGAATTTTGTACGTTTCTATGAGATCCCCCCTCAATCTTCTAAATTCCAGCGAGTACAAGCCGAGTCTATCCAGCCTTTCTTCATATGGAAGTCCTGACATCCCAGGAATCAGTCTGGTGAACCTTCTCTGTGCTCCCTCTATGGCAAGAATGTCTTTCCTCAGTTTAGGAGACCAAAACAGAATTGTCCCTAGTGTGTAGGATAGAGCTTGTGTATGGGTGATCGCTGGTCGGCATGGACTCGATGGGCTGAAGGGCCTGTTAGCCGTGCTGTATCTCTAAACTAAACTAGATTCAAACAAGTTGTTGCACCTGTTTTCTTTTATTTACCCTTTTAAACGAAGGTCAGCACATGAGCTGTATAAACCAGTTGTGGCTGATGTAAAGATGAACGGACTGATAAATCTATCCAGAGCTCACTGAAGCAATTGTGAATCCTTGCTGGTGTGTCTCCACACAGCAGCACAATCCAGTTCAATCTATTCTCTTACATCTCACTCATCATCAGTGCCATTAAAACTGAAAGCAATGATTACCACTATAATCTTAACCTAACCCTTCCCACACCAGAGCTTCATTGCAGTATTCACAACCAACAAAAACGCTAAAACAAGACACAAAGTGCTGGAGTAACTCGTGTAGAGAGGAACTGCAGATGCTGGTTGACACGGAAGATAGACACAAAAAGCTGGAGTAGCTCAGCGGGTCAGGCAGCGTCTCTAAAGAAAAGGAATGGGTGACGTTTCGTCACCCAGAAATTGAATTTTCTGTTTTTTTTTTATTTTAAACAAAGCTAATATTGTGGCAACTGTGCATTTGTGGTTGTGTTAAGTTATTCCACTGTGCTGTGCGTATGTGACAAAAGAGAACCATTCAACCATTGAGCAAGGTCTACAGGTCAAGGGTGGGAGTATGAAAGGTATTGGGGAATTAATGTACTTCACAGCAATGGTGACTGCCACCTTACACAAAATAAAGTCTCATCTGAAGTACCATCCCCTTCACAGGAGTAACGTTCATAAGTGATAGGAGCAGAATTAGGCCATTCGGCCCATCAAGTCCACTCCCCCATTCGATCATGTCTGATCCCCATTCTCCTGCCTTCTCCCCAAAGCCTGACACCCGTACTAATCAAGAATCTGTCCATCTCTGCCGTAAAAAATATCCGCTGACTTGGCCTCCGCAGCCGTCTGTGGCAAAGAATTCCACAGATTCACCACCCTCAGGACCAAAGGATTTTCTCCTCATCTCCTTCCCAAAGGAACGCCTTTTAATTCTGAGGTTAGGACCTCTGGTCCTAGACTCTCCTGGATGTGGGGTGGAAACATCCTCCCCACATCCACTCTATCCAAGCCCATACACTCTATCCACTCCATTCAGGTCATTACTCTTGCATTGCAGTGTATGTCCTGGGGTAGAATTTGATTTTTTTTTTTGTCAAAAACAGGCACGAGAGGTCATTGAAATCCACAAAAATAACAGCCAGGAAAGCAATAAACCAGACAGCTGACTCCCAAATACCCATTTTACACTTTCACATAAAGGAACATCTTTTTATTCTGAGGCTGCGCCCCTCTGGTCCTGGACTCCCCCACGAGTGGAAACCTCCTCTCCACGTCCACTCTACCCAGGCCTTTGCAAAGATCAGCCCGCAATCTTCCCCTGAGGAGCGAGGGTGCTAACAGCAGGCTAATAACAGACTAGCAGCCACTGACTGTCCCCCATTTCCACCAGGATGGGCACACCAGCAGCTGAGAGGGTGCCGATGAACACTGGCCAAAGTGGACAAAAGTGCTGGAGAAACTCAGCCGGTGCAGCAGCATCTAGGGAGCGAAGGAAATCGGCAACGTTTCGGGCCGAAATCCTGAAGGAAATGGGCAACGTTTCGGGCCGAAACCCTTCAGGGTTTCGGCCCGAAACGTTGCCCATTTCCTTCCCTCCATAGATGCTGCTGCACCCGCTGAGTTGCCTATCTCCTTCGCTCCATCGATGCTGCTGCACCCGCTGAGTTCCTCCAGCACTTTTGTCTACCTTCGATTTTCCAGCATCTGCAGTTCCTCCTTAAACACTGGCTGAAGCGGAGATGCCTCAACGGACTGCGAAGCGGGGCCGGGCGGCCAAGGGTGACGATGCAGAAACGGGGCCACGTCGAGGGTACGACGACCTGCGACTCTGGCACACAGACCCCAGACAATGCAACGCCCAATGCAACGCCCATTGCTGCAAGAGCGCAACTCGCTATCAAAACATGGAGGGGACCGGGGGACGGGGGGGACACACACAATGTGAGCATGCGCCCACACTCACACACACACATGCGCGAGGCATTGGAGGCTCAATCCAGCGCTAAATGCAGCTCAACTCTGCCTGTCTCGCCGGGTTAACCTACAGCCCTGACTGGGCACCAGCGCTGCTTCTCCGCGCTGCCCATATTTCCCGCAAACCCAGGCAGGTTGACCAGGCAGAGTGAGCTGGGTTTAGCGCTGCTTCTCTGCGCTGGCTGTGGGTCTGGGGGTGCAGCTCGCGTCTGGCTCCCGACCTCTCTGGCCACCCGTGGGGGGGGGGGGGGGGGGGACGGGACACGGGACAGCGCCGGAGATCCGGCCGGGATCGATCCTGGCTGCGGACGAGGTGCGGGTCTGTGCCACGCCTCCCTCCTCCAATCATCGCGTTGAATCATCATGTCCCGCCCCCATTGCCGCTATTTTTAAGAGCCCTATCTAGCTCTTTCTTGAAAGCATCCAGAGAACCGGCCTCCACCGCCCTCTGAGGCAGAGAATTCCACAGACTCACCACTCTCTGTGAGAAAAAAGTGTTTCCTCGTCTCCGTTCTAAATGGCTTACCCCTTATTCATAAACTGGGGCCCCTGGTTCTGGACTCCCCCAACATCGGGAACATCTTTCCTGCCTCTAGCATGTCCAAGCCCTTAACAATCTTAAAATGCAATGAGTTGGAATGCAAGGCTGTGTATGGTTTTCTCCCTCCTTTGTATCTTAATAAAAGACTGACGGTTCACTGAGTTTACAATGGATAGCATGCAGAGAGTCTTGTGAATTCTTCTCCCATTTGCTGGAGCACTGACCTGTTGTTCGAAGAGGAGTGTGTTGATGGCCTGGCGGCAGGGCAAAATGATGAGAGGAAAGCTGGAGGTGAGGGACACCAGGAGTATGACCCGTATCCCATCTGTCACCAGGCTGGGGGGTAGAGCAGCAAGGATGTCCCCGGGCACAGACCCAGTGTGTGCCAGGTAGCCGCTTAATCCCACCTGTCGGTATAAAACACACAGAATAAATAACATCACTTTTGTGTTAATAAATTCATATTCTGAAAATGAGGAGAGGATGTTTTTAGGACAAGTGTTTTAGGACCGAGATGAGAAAATCATTTTTCACACAATGAATCTGTGGAATTCTCCGCTACAGAAGGTAGTTGAGGCCAGTTCGTTGGCTATATTTAAGAGGGAGTTAGATGTGGACCTTGTGGCTAAAGGGATCAGGGGGTATGGAGAGAAGGCAGGTACGGGATACTGAGTTGGGTGATCAGCCATGATCATATTGAATGGCGGTGCAGGCTCGAAGGGCCGAATGGCCTACTCCTGCACCTACTTCTATGTTTCTATGTTTCTATATTTCTATTTCTATTTCTATTTCTATGTTTCTATATTTCTATGTTTCTATGTTTCTATGTTTCTATCACATCTAGAATTAGTGGAGGAAAGAACTGCAGGTGCTGGTTTAAAGCGAAGAAAGACACAAAAAGCTGGAGTAACTCAACGGGACAGGCAGCATCTCTGGAGAGAAGGAATGGGTGACGTTTTGGGTCGAGACCCTTCTTCAGACTGAATATAAGGAATAAACCCTAATATGAAGAATTAGTCTCAGCCTTTCTTTACTGTTAAGCCCGAATGATTGATTGATTGAACTGATTGCTTGAAACGATTGATAGAAAGACACAGCATGGAAACAGGCCCTTCAGCCCGCAGAGTCCATGCCGGCCATCTGAGTCAGGATCAAACGCAGAATGCTTTTTGTATACTAAAGATAGACATGAAGTGCTGGAGTAACGCAGCGGGTCAGGCAGCATCTCTGGAGAAAAAGGATGGGTGATGTTTCAGGTCAGGACCATTCTTCAGACCGTACAAATGTCATCCATCCTTTTTCCCCCAGAGATGCTGCCTGACGCTATGAGTATAACCCAGCATCTGCAACTCCTTCTTTCTACATTTTACTGGTTTTTATATTACACACTTTGAGAACAAACTGAAAAAAATGTCGATTATATATTCGTAAATCAGTACATTTTTCATGAATCGTAAAGATAACGATGTTTAAAATGGCTTTTACAAGATTATTGATTTAGTTGAGAGATACAGCATGGAAACAGGCCCTTCGGCCCAGCGGGTCCATGCCGGCCATCGACCACCCATTCACACTAGTTCTATGCTATCCCACTCTCGCATCCACTCCCTACACACTCGGGGGCAATTTACAGAGGCCAATGAATCTACAGGCCCGCACGTCTTTGTGATGCGGGAGGAAACCGGAGCACCTGAAGGAAACACACGGTCACAGGGAGAACGTGCAAACTCCACAAAGACAGCAGTGGAGGTCAAGATCCAACCTGGAGCGCTTTTTATAATAAAGAGTCTAGGAATATGGGTCTAATGAGGACAAATGGGACTAGCGTAGATGGGGGCGTCTTAGTTGGCATGGACTAGTTGGGCTGAAGGACCCGTTTCTGTGCGGTATGACTCATTACCACCAGGGACCTGCGGATTTCACCGTCGAGGAGCTCGCAGTCTCGGGTAGAGACCGTAGATATCGACAACCTCCAACGACGCAGAAGGTATCGACCAGCCCCGACCCGGGGTCCGAACGCTCGGCGCGGGGGAGCCGAGATCCCCCCCGATGCTGGAGCTGGATCGCCCCGACCCCCGAGGGCGCCGAACGCCGCCGGCTACGGGAGCAAAATCGTCCCGTCAACGGAAGGCCCGAGCCCCCCCGACCGCGGGAGGACAAAGTAGGGAGGAGATTGAACTTTTTTGTCCCGCCTTCCATCACAGTGAGGAATGTGGAGGAGTCGCTCTGGTGGATGTTTATGTCAAAATGTGTTTTGTGCGTTCGGTGGCTTTTTATTGGTAAGGCTGTATGGCAAATGAAATTCCTCGTATGTTGCAAAACACACTTGGCTAATAAAGTTTGTACGAGTATGAGTCAGTATGAGTATGATTACAAAACCCAGTCGTGCGGGGAGCAATTCAGCGAGCGTCACACCACTGGGTTTTAACAAAAAGTGTTAAAAGGTGCTCAGCCCGATAGAATAGCAAACGATCCCATGATGAAACCTCAGGGAAGGGGGAAGAGAGTTATCTCCAAGGCCTCGGCTAATGTTCATTGTCAGACAGACCTTTGTCCGTCAGGGGCTATGTGGAGGCGGCAGGCGGATGGGGTTGAGAGGGAAAGATAGATTAGTTTAGTTTTAGTGTTTAAGAAGGAACTGCAGATGTTGGAAAATCGGAGGTAGACAGACAAAAGTGCTGGAGAAACTCAGCGGGTGAGGCAGCAACTATGGAGCGAAGGAAATAGGCAACGAAATAGGAAATAGGCAACGTTTCCGGCCGAAACCCGGAAGGGTTTCGGCCCGAAACGTTGCCTATTTCCTTCGCTCCATAGATGCTGCCTCGCCCGCTGAGTTTCCCCGCCATCTTAGACCAGCGTTGCCCATTTCCTTCGCTCCATAGATGCTGCCGCACCCGCTGAGTTTCTCCAGCACTTTTGTCTACCTTCAGTTTAGTGTTGGTTTAGTTTATGGTCACGTGCACCGAGGTACAGGGAAGAGGCTTTTGTTGCGTGCTAAGCATTCAGCGGAAATACACGATTACAATCGAGCCTTTTACAGTGTACAGATACGTGAGAAGGGAATAACGTTTAGTGCAAGGTAGAGCCAGCAAAGTCCGATCGAGGATAGTCCAAGGGTCCCCAAAGAGGTAGATAGTAGTTCAGCACCGCTCTCTGGTTGTGGTGGGATGGTTCAGTTGCCTGATAACAGCCGGGAAGAAACTGTCCCCAAATCTGGACTCAGCCATGATTGAATGGCGGAGTAGACTTGATGGGCCGAATGGCCTAATTCTGCTCCTATAACTTATGAATTTATGAATATTATTATATGTCCGTGAGGGATGTTTTGTGATACGTCGGGACTGGAGGTTGGGCAAGTCACCACATTTTTTTTGTTGGCCAGTAATGTGCTGTCTTTTAAGCCCCTGTCCCACTTAGGAGACCTAAACAGCAACCTCTGGTGACCTTGGCCGCCACCCGAAAAAAAAAAAAATCAAGGTCGAGGTGACCTGCAACCTCCTACCACCTCCCACGCACATGTTGAAAACCTTCCTCAACTATGAAGAAAACCGGCTTCGACCTGCGAAAAATTTTTAATCTATTTTTAGTCGAGGCCGGTTTTAATCATGATGAAAGAAAAGCAGCAACCTAGATTAAGCCTCAACCATGCAGAAACCACTTTCAACCATTAGGGAGAGTGACCAAAACCTCCGGAGACCTCATGGAAACCCTAGGGTGGCGGGCAAGGTCACCAGAGGTTGCTGTTTAGGTCTCTTAAGTGGGACAGGGGACTCATCTTTCCGGACCTATCTTGCGTTAGGATAAACCTTTTGCTTGTCTAAGCCGTGAATCCGGAACTGGATCCTGACCCGATCCCGGCATAACGTTGAGTGGCATTCCTTGTGGAATGAAATCCTGGCAAGCTGTCTTCTGGAGCCAAATTGGTAGTTCCCCCAACAGATGAATGAAGGGGGGGACCTCATAGAAACGTACAGAATAGCGAAAGGCTTGGATAGAGTGGATGTGGAGAGGATGTTTCCACTAGTGGGGGAGTCTAGGACTAGAGGTTGCAGCCTCAGAATTAAAGGATGTTCTTTTGGGAAGGAATTGAGGAGAAATGTCTTTAGTCAGAGGGTGGTGAATCTGTGGAAATCTTTGCCCCTAGAAGGCTAAGTCAGTGAATATTTTTAAGGCAGAGATAGATAGATTCTTGATGAGTATGGGTGTCAGAGTTTAAGGGGAGAAGGCAGGAGAATGGGGTTGGGAGGGAGAAATAGATCAGCCATGATTGAATTGATGGGCCGAATGGCCTAATTCTACTCCTGTCACATGACCCTATGGCCCGGGGCTGTGTGAATGCGCAGGCCATGCCAACAGTCTATTCATTGCATGAATGTAGCATCACCTACCATGGCGTAAAACGACACCACAATGATGTTAGCGTACTTGAATGCTCCGTGCATCTGCTCCACTGTCTGCCTTCGGAAATTGAAGTATATCGGAAGCACGAGTCTGTAATATAAAGACAAATTAAAGAGTTATATGGCGCAAACTTGAATTCCTTTTCTCCGGAGATGCTGTCTGTCCCGCTGTTACACCAGCTCTTCGTGACGCCTAATGCTGTATTCAGTAAAGATATTCAGCAAATATTACTTTTGTGTAGGAAGGAACTGCAGATGCTGTTTTACACCGAAGACAGACACAAAATGCTGGAGTAACTCAGCGGGACAGGCAGCATCTGTGGAGAGAAGGAATGGGTGACGTTTTGGGTCGAGACCCTTCTACAAGACTGAGAGTCAGGGGAGGGGGAAACTAGAGATATGGAAGGGAAGGTGTGAAAACGAATGGTTCCTTGTTAGCTGAGGGGAAGGTGACAATGAGGCATGCAAACAGTAACAGTTATCAGCAGGACAGTGAAACCAGTCGGAGAACTGGGGCGCGGGTGGGATGGGGAGAGTGGGAAAGCAAGGGTTACGTGAAGTTAGAGAAGTCAATGTTCATACCACTGGGGTTGTGAGCTGCCCAAGCAAAATACGAGGTGCTGTTCCTCCAATTTGCGCTGAGCCTCACTCTGACAGTGGAGGAGGCCCAGGACAGAACGGTCAGTGTGGGAATGGGGGGGGGGAGTGACTCCTTCTCATTCATCTGCCTTCACCATTGAGTCTGATTCCACCAGTCCACCCCACCTGCCCTCACAGACACAGAGAGCCACTGCACATTGTACACTGACCCAAGTATAATTGACAAGAGACAAGACAGTTTAATTGTCACGTTTAGTTTAATTTGGTTTAGTTTAGTTTAGTGTAGAGATACAGCAAGGAAACAGGCCCCTTTGGCTCACCGAGTGGGCGCCGACCAGCGATGCCCGCACACTAACACTGCCCTACACATTAGGGACAATTTACAATCTTTACCAAAGCCAATTAAACCTACAAACCCGCGCGTCTTTGCAGTGTGGGAGGAAACCGGAGTACCCGGAGAAAACCCACGCGGTCACGGGGAGAACGTACCAACTCAGTACAGACAGCACCCGTAGTCAGGATCGAACTCAGGTCCCTGGTGCTGTGAGGCTGTCACTATATCTCTGCGCCAACATGCCGAGCCCAACCTTTACCTGCCAGCACATCATCCATGTCATAAGATCATAAGACACAGGAGTAAAATTAGGCCAATCGGCCCACCTAGTCAGCTTTGCTATTCAATTATGGCTGATCTATCTCTCCCTCTCAACTCCATTCTCCTACCTTCTCCCCATAACGTTTAATGCCCTTATTAATCAAGATCCTATCAATCTCCATTTTAACAATACCCAACGACATGGTCTCCACAGCCATATCCCTCCAATTCCCTCCATATCCATGTGCCTATCCAATAGTCTCCTAAATGCCACTGTCGTGTCTGCCCAGCACCACCCCTGGCAGCGCATGGTAGGCACCCACGATGCAGGGTCTGACTGTCCACCCTATCTATGCCTCTCATAATTTTATATACTTCCATTAGGCTCCCCCCCCCACCACCTCCACATCAGTCTGAAGAAGGGTCTCGACCCGAAACGTCGCCTATTCCTTCGCTCTATAGATGCTGCCTCACCCGCTGAGTTTCTCCAGCGTTTTTTGTCTACCTTCGATTTTTCCGGCATCTGCAGTTCTTTCTTAGGCAAACATGGAGTATTTTCTCTGGAATCCTTGACGTTGAGAGGAGGCCTGATAGACGTGTATAAAACTATGAGAGGCATAGATGGGGTAGACAACCAGAACCTTTCTCCCCCCAGGGTGGAGATGCAGCAGACTAGAAGGCATACAGTCGGTTTCGGGTGAGAGCGGCAACGTTTACAGGAGACATGTGGGGCATTTTTTTACACAGGGAGCCTGGGACGAGATGCCAGGGCGTGGTGATGCAGGCAGGTATGATGGTGATATTGAAGAGACTTTTAGATAGATGCATATACATGCACGGAATATCAGAATTAAAGGGCGCTCTTTTAGAAAGGAGGTGAGGAGGAACTTCTTTAGTCAGGGGGTAGTTAATCTGTGGAACGCATTGCCACAGAGGGCTGTGGAGGCCAAGTAAGTCGATATTTTTAAGGCAGAGAGGGACAAATTCTTGATTAGAACGGGTGTCAAGGGTTTTGGGGAGAAGGCAGGAAAATGGGATTAAGAGGCAGAGATCAGCCATGGTTGAATGGCGGAGTGGGCTCGATGGGCAGAATGGCCTAGTTCTACTATAACTTGTGGACGTGTGATACGGATCACACTCAGGCAGACGAGACTTGGCACCGTTTTGGCCGTGGATGGTGGGGATGGAAAGGCCTGTTGCTGTGCTGTACCGATCTAGGGATGGCCAAAGTCAGCAAGGTCAGTGTACCGTCCCGCCGTCACTTACGGGTGACCACAGAATGAGGTAGCGAGGATCGGCAGACAGGTGGTGACCCCGGACCAGTGCCACAAGTGGACCTTCTCCCACGGCAGCCCGCCAGACAGCGCCGAGGTCAGGCAGCTCACCGCCAGCTGGAGATGAAGCAAAGAAGTGTCACGGCAACACGCATCGATTCCGATATTCATCAGATCATAATCAGATCGGATCAGGATGCCGTTTATTGTCAATTTAAACACAAGGTTCAAACAAAATTACGTTCCTGCAGTCATAACAGCAAAAAAGCAAGACACACAATTAACACAATTCCACATAAACATCCATCACAGTGAATCTCCAAACACCTCCTCACTGTGATGGAAGGCAAAAAGTCTTATCTCTCCCCTGTTCTCTGTTCTTTAAACCCCTGTCCCACGGTACGAGTTCATTCCAAGAGCTCTCCCGAGTTTGCCCTGATTCCAACTCGGAGATTTACGGTAATGGCCGCTCGTCGGCACTCGGGGCTCTCGTGGACATTTTTCATCATGTTGAGAAAATCTTCACGAGTCTTCCCGAGTACCTGCCGTTAGCGAGTCTTCCCGAGTACCTGCCGTTAGCGCTGAGAGACGTCCCCGAGCTCCGACGTACCCGCTACATTAATTCTCTGTGCTTACCACGAGTGATTTTTTTGTTAACTCGGGAGAGCTCTTGGAATGAACTCGTACCTGGGGACAGGGCTATTCTTTGTCCCGCCGTCAAGCAGTCAAACAACGCTGCATCAAGGATCGAGGGTTTTACAGGGAAGAGATGTTAGAGCCAAAAACCGCCCAGGACAAAAAGAAAGAAACGACGGACGGGACTGCAGACGAGCCGCTGCCACAAGGCGCCGCCACACTCAGATCAGCGTCACAAAATCATCATTTCAACAATTCGTAAGTTATAGCAGCAGAATTAGGCCATTCGGCCCATCAAGTCTACCCCGCCATTCCATCATGGCAGACCTATCTTTCCCCCATCAACCCCATTCTCCTGCCTTCTCCCCATAACCTCAAAAACCTTCCAATCTCCACCTCAAAAGTATCCACTGACTTGCCCTCCACAGCCGTCTGTGGCAATGAGTTCCACAGATTCACCACCCTCTGACTAAAGAAATTCCTCCTCATCTCCTTCCTAAAGGTACATCGTATTATTCTGAGGCTGTGGCCTCTGGCCCTACTCTCCCAACTAGTGGAAACATCCTCTCCACATCCACACTCTCCAGGGAACTAAATCAAAGCATGATATTTCTGGTGTGCTGATAATAACCTGCTTTTATTCCAGATCGATGGGAATATTCCATCAATTATAAGCCCAGGAAGCGAGTGGGCAAGATCATCTCTGACCCCTCTCACCCTGGCCACAAACTCTTTGAATCACTTCCCTCTGGAAGGCGACTCCGGACTGTCAAAGCTGCCACAGCCAGACATAAACACAGTTTTTTATCCACGAGTACTTGCTCTACTCAACAGCCAAAAATCTGTAGCCTCCCTTTGATCTGGCATTTTGTTGGTTCACAATGCTTGATCAATGGTGTTTTATCATTAATGTTTAGTGTTTTCTGAGTTATTCGTAACTGTCACTGTATGTCATGTTATTACTTGCGGGGGGAGCACCGAGGCAAATTCCTTGTATGTGAAAACTTGGCCAATAAACGTACTTGCTTACAAATGACGAGAACTATTCAAGACCAATGGCCTTTAACATCCAACAGTTGCAATAGGATGACTTATTTGAGTAGATATCAGTGAAGAACTCATTCACATACGGTCCCAGAATCGGTTCTGCAATTACTCATTACAATCGCTTTACCCTTTTAAACCTCTTCCCAACATCAGATTCCCTTTACCCTGTATGTGTACACTGTGGACGGCTCGATTCTAATCGTGTATAGTCTTTCTGCTGACTGGTTAGCACACAACGAGAAGCTTTTTGCTGTACCTCGGTACATGTGACAATGAACTAAACTAAACTAAACTAAACTTTAGACTTTAGGGCTACAGCGTGGAAACAGGCCCTTCGGCCCATCGAGTCCACGCTGACCAGCGGTCACCGCGTACACTAACACTGTCCCACACGCTAGGGACAATTTACAATTTTACCAAAAGCCGAGTAACCCACAAACCTGCACGTCCATGGAGTGTGGGAGGAAGCCGGAGCACCCGGAGAAAACCCACGCAGGCCACTCCATACGGAAGTGAGGTGCGTGGTTCCCTTCCGTATGTCGAACACTGGAGCGCCCGTTGGTCAGGGTCGAACCTGGGTCCCAGGCGCTGTGAGGCAGCAACTCTACCGCTGCGCCCTACGGGGAGCACGCGCTACAGCGAGCAGCGGCGGCCGCCAGCCCCGGCTCACCGCTGCGAGGAGATAAGACGGTAACGTGGCGACGGGTGAGGTCTCTGTATGATTGTACAGGATTGTATGCAAAACACAAAGAACGTCACTAATGTACCGAGGTCATGTGAAAATAATCATCATTGAATCGGATCACTGAGGCCCTTGTAGCTTCGGGCAGGTCAGGCTTTGGTTTTTAATGTTCCAGCTTCAAAAAGGCATCTCTGATCAGTGTAACAATATTGTTTATCCAGAACGATGGTTGAGGCAGCAACAAAGTCTACGTTTCATTGCTGGGTCTCTACGCGCGAAATGCCGGACGTTGCACTCGGTCATACTGGACAATCGGCAGTAATGGGTACCTTTAGATAGGACATGAAGTGGAATTTCTTTGGTCACAGTCTGGTGGGGAGTCTGTGGAACTCATTGCCACACACGGCTGTGCAGGCCACGTCCGTGGGTATTTTTAAGGCGGAGATTGACGGATTCTTGGTTAGTAGGGGTGTCGGGGGTTAAGGGCGAGAAGGCAGGAGAATGGGGTTGAGAGGGAGAGATAGATCAGCCGTGCCCTCCCTGCTCTAGTCCCTTATAACGAGTGTTTACTGTATAAAGTGTTGTTCCCTGCGCCCGATAGAACCTTGGAGCCGTAACCCAATGAAGCCTTCATGAGAGGACAACATGAACCGGACATTGCAGTCCAGTCACCACCGTCATGCTTGGAGTGGTGTCCAGTGATGGGCTCCCGAGATCCGTGGCTGGAGGTTCCCCGGGTTTGGCCGAAGGGCCGCAGAGGGACCCACGACGCCGAGGGTGAGGGGGATGGGGGGGTCACGGGGAACAAAGGGGGGCCCGGCGGGGAGCCACCTAGAACAAAGTATGGGACTTGGCAGAGGGCCAGAAAGAATGAAGAGGGACCCGTATGGTTCTATCGTGCCCAGGAAAAGCAACACACCTTATATTGTAAACTCTCGATGTAAAGGACTAGACCGGGCAAATGGTGCCCATTACAATAGACAATAGGTGCGGGAGTAGGCCATTCGGCCCTTCGAGTCAGCACCGGCATTCAATGTGATCATGGCTGATCATCCACAATCAGTACCCCGTTCCTGCCTTCTCCCCATATCCCATATTCCTATTTTTAAGAGCCCTATCTAGCTCTCTCTTGAAAGCACCCAGAGAACCTGCCTCCACCGCCCTCCGAGGCAGAGAATTCCACAAGACTCACCACTCTCTGTGAGGAAAAAGTGTTTCCTCGTCTCCGTTCTAAATGGCTTACTCCTTATTCTTAAACTGTGGCCCCTGGTTCTGGACTCCCCCAACATTGGGAACATGTTTCCCGCCTCCGGCATGTCCAAACCCTTAATAATCTGATATGTTTCAATGAGGTCCCCTCTCATCCTTCTAAACTCAAGAGTGTACAAGTGTACCGCTGGTTGTCCACTACAACCGGGTGCAATGTCTGGTATTTCACGTGAAGGGACCCAGCAATAAAATGTAGGCTGAAACGTAACTAAGATAAGACTTCTCCAAGATCTTGTGAAACTTTGTCGGTCCAGAAGCGTGGCGACACTTTGTGTACCAGCGAGGCGATTCCACCCGCATTGCATGCAAAAACAAAGCTCTTCCCTGCACCGGGGTACATGCGGCAATAAGGAATGCAGACGCAAAGGTGCTGGAGTAACTCAGCGGGACAGGCAGCATCTCTGGAGAGAAGGGAGGGGGTGAGGTGTTGGGCCGAAACCCTTCTTCAGACTCGAGTTCAAACGTCACCCATTCCTTCCCTCCAGAGACTCTGCCCGTCCCGCTGAGTTACTCCAGCGTTTTGTGATCTACCTTCGATTTAAACAACCAGCATCCGCTGTTATTTCCAGCACATTAAACCATTGTATGTTTAGAATTACAACCAGAGATACTATAGCGGAGCAAGATGGACCACTCCTGCTCAATGCAACGGGCTGACGTGCAGTCGCAACAGAGCGGAGCGTGGGCCTTTTTTTCATCCATTTCAGTAACCGGACCCGACCCGACCCGCAGTGTAATCAACGTTGCGGGGGAACAGTTTGTGTTAATAAATTAAAATTCTGAAAATGAGAAGTTTTTAAATCAAATAACTTTTATTTTTACGAGGATGTTTCCGTAACCGGCTTCTGTCTCCGTACTAGTATCCTACGGGATCTTTGGTGCGGAGACGGAAGCCGGTTACGGAAACGGGGCCTAACGTTACCCATGAACCTGCCCCAGGACCGTACGACCTCTTTTTCGTCGAGTGGACTATCTTGCTCACTATAGGATCTTTGGTTCCAACCAGCCCAGTCATGTTTCCGGCATTCCCCAGGCCCGCGTTCCCATTCGGCTCCCGATACTCACCACAAACATTAGAAGGATGTAGAAGATGATGGTGGTCAAGGATTGCCAGGCTGAGTTTGACACCTTCTTCTGTAGGCTGAGGGGCAAGACCGATACAGAGGTGATGGTGCAGAGTAGCAGGGCATGCTGCCAGGGCAATATCTGTCGGGAAATAGCATTGGACTTGGTGAACCTGGACATAAAATCATCAGCTGAATCAGATTATTCCACAGGGCAGACAGACTGGCAATGCATGAGGAGTTATCAAGATGACTTCCTCTCGCCATATATTTTATCTCCCTCTGTTACACACCGAGGCTGGAGATTGTTCTGTGTGCTTTGGTCATACGTTCAAAAGTGATAGGAGCAGAATTAGGCCATTCGGCCCATCAAGCCTACCCCACCATTCAATCACGGCTGATCTATCTCTCCCTCTAAACCCCATTCTCCTGCCTTCTCCCCATAACCCCCGACACCCGTACTAATCAAGAATTGTCAATCTTCGCCTTTAAAATACCCACTGACTTGGCCTCCACAGCCGTCTGCGGCCATGAATTCCACAGATTCACCACCCTCTGACTAAAGACATTCCACGTCATCTCCTACCTAAAGGTACCCATTTTTATTCTGAGGCTATGGCCTCAGGTCCTAGACTCTCCCACTAGTGGAAACATCCTCTCCACATCCTCTATATCCAGGATGTCATGTTTGTGACTTTAGAAAACACGGAACAGACCTCATCGCAATGGAGGAGACTACAGAGAGAGAAAACAAGTAGGACAAGTTTTTTTGTTTTTCTTTAGTTTTAGAGATAGAGCCCGGAAACAGGCCCTTCAGCCCATCGTGTCCGTACCGACCAGCGATCCCCGCACATTAACACTGTCCCACACTCACTAGGGACAATTTACATTTATACCAAGCCAATTATCCTACAAGTATAGATACATAGACAATAGGCGCAGGAGTAGGCCATTCGGCCCTTCAAGCCAGCACCGCCATTCAATGTGATCTTGGTTGATCATCCACAATCAGTACCCCGTTCCTGCCTTGTCCCCATACCCCTTGATTCCACTAGCCCAAAGAGCTCAATCTATAAAACTCTCTTTTGAACACCACCCCCCACAACCACCAAATACATCCAGTATCGGCCTCCACTGCCTTCTGAAGCAGAGAATTCCACAAATTCACAACTTTCTGGGTGAAAAAGTTTTTCCTCATCTCTGTTCTAAATGGCCTACTGCTTATTCTTAAACTGTATCCGCTGCTTCTGGACTCCCCCAACATCGGGTACATGTTTCCTGCATCTAGCCTGTCCAATCCCTTAATAATTTTATATGTTTCTATAAGATTTCCTCTCATCCTTCTAAATTCCAGTGAATATAAGCCCAGTCGCTCCATTCTTTCATCATCATTAAGACGGACGTGAGAAAAAACGTTTCCACCCAGAGAGTTGTGAATTTATGGAATTCCCTGCCACAGAGGGCAGTGGAGGCCAATTCACTGGATGGATTTAAGAGAGAGTTAGATAGAGCTCTAGGGGCTAGTGGAGTCGAGGGATATGGGGAGAAGGCAGTCACGGGTTATTGATAGGGGACGATCAGCCATGATCACAATGAATGGCGGTTCTGGCTCGAAGGGCCGAATGGCCTCCTCCTGCACCCATATTCTATGTTTCTTTATTTCTATATGTCAGTCCCGCCATTCCGGAAATTAACCTGGTGAACCTACGCTGCACTCCCCCAATAGCAAGAATGACCTTCCTCAAATTAGGGGACCAGAACTGCACACAATGCTCCAAGCGTGGTCTCACCAGGGCCCTGTACATCTGCAGAAGGACCTCGTTGCTCCTAAACTCAACTCCTGGCAGCACCCGTGGTCAGGATCGAACCGGGGAATCCGTCCGTCGATCGTTGTTGGTTTCGGCTCCCGTTCGAAATTAATCTTACTATTTTTTTTTTTATTCGCCGGCTCTGCGAGGCAGCAATCCCACCGCCCAATAGCTTGAACTTACCGAGGATCCAGTCAACTTCATGAAGAGGCTGGCGACCAGATCTTCCAAGGCAGCAAAGAAGGCGATGCACGTTCCGAGCAGCAACCCGATCATGCTGTAGGCAGAGGGGGAGCATCCCGTGTTAGCAAAATGAACTGCAACTACAGAAGATGACAGCCGTAGAATTGCTGCCTCACAGCGCCAGAGACCCGGGTTCGATCCTGGCCATGGGCGCTGTCTCTACAGACAATAGACAATAGACAATAGGTGCAGGAGTAGGCCATTTGGCCCTTCGAGCCAGCACCGCCATTCAATGTGATCATGGCTGATCATCCCCAATCAATACCCCGTTCCTGCCTTCTCCCCATATCCCCTGACTCCGCTGTTTTTAAGAGCCCTATCTAGCTCTCTCCTGAAAGTATCCAGAGAACCGGCCTCCACCGCCCTCTGAGGCAGAGAATTCCACAGACTCACCACTCTCTGTGAGAAAAAGTACTAATCAAGAATCTATCTATCTCTGCCTTAAAAATATCCACTGACTTGGCCTCCACAGCCTTCTGTGGCTAAGACTTCCACAGATTCATAGAAACATAGAAAAATAGGTGCGGGAGTAGGCCATTCAGCCCTTCGAGCCAGCACCGCCATTCAATATGTTCATGGTTGATCATGTAAATCAGTACCCCGTTCCTGCTTTATCCCCATATCCCTTGATTCCTGTTAGCCCTAAGAGCTAAATCTAAGTCGCTCTTGCAACCCTCTGACTAAAGAAATTCCTCCACATCTTCCTAAAAGAACGTCCTTTAATTCTGAGGCTATGACCTCTAGTCCCAGACTCTCCCACCAGTGGAAACATCCTCTCCACATCCACTCTATCCAGGCCTTTCACTATTCTGTACGTTTCAATGAGGTCCCCCCTCATTTTCTAAACTCCAGCGAGTACCGGCCCAGTGCAGACAAACGATCATCATAGGTTAACCCACTCATTCCTGGGATCATTCTTGTAAAACCTCTTCTGGACCCTCTCTGGAGCCAGCACATCCAGCCTCAGATGTGGAGAATTCATTTGCAGGTTAATTGGCCCTCTGTAAATTACCCCTGGTGTGCAGGGAGCAGAGGCAAATGTAGAACTAGTGTGACCGGCTGATGGATGGCCGGCATGGACTCGGTGGGCCGAAGGGCCTGTTTCCATGTTGTATCTCACAACTAGATTCATGGTTGTGGAATTTGATATTTGCTGTCATCTCCTACTTCCTTGTGGTGCAGTGATGGAGTAATGCCCTCCTTACATCAGCATGTTCTGGGTTTAAAAACCACCCTGGAGACACTGCAGGTGTCTGCTGGTTCTCTTATGAACATTCAGTTCTCCAATTTTAAATAATACCCCCGAGATGATTAAGTAATAAAGTAAAAGTGTATTTTAAGTACACTCTGGAATTTAGATGAGAGGGGATCTTATTGAAACGTATAAGTTTATTGAGGGTTTGGACACGCTAGAGGCAGGAAACATGTTCCCGATGTTGGGGGAGTCCAGAACCAGGGGCCACGGTTTAAGAATAAGGGGTAAGGCCATTTAGAACGGAGATGAGGACACACTTTTTCTCACAGAGAGTGGTGAGTCTGTGGAATTCTCTGCCTCGGAGGGCAGTGGAGGCAGGTCCTCCGGATGATTTCAAGAGAGAGCTAGATAGGGCTCTTAAAGATAGCGGAGTCAGGGGATGTGGGGAGACGGCAGGAACGGGGTACTGATTGGGGATGATCAGCCATGATCACATTGAATGGCAGTGCTGGCTCGAAGGGCCGAATGGCCTCCTCCTGCACCTATTGTCTATTGTCTACTCCCTCTCTCTGTCCAGTGTCCCCTATCCCAGTTTGCACCCATTTCTTCCACGTTCTCGCTCCAATCACCCTGCTCCTCTGTAAACTCATCTCACAAACACAAGTCCTTCATTTCCCTTTTACCTTAGTTTTGGTTTAGAGATACAACACGGACACAGGCCCCTCAGCACACCGACCAGCGATCCTCGCATACTCTACACACACAAGGAACAATTTTCCTTCGACATTTATACACTTACACCAAGCCGATTAACCTACAATCCCGCACGTCTTTGGACTGTGCGAAGGAACCGAAGATCTCGGAGAAAACCCACGCAGGTCACGGGGGAGAACGTACAAACTCCGTACAGACAAGCACCCGTTGTCAGGATCGAACCCGGGTCTCTGGCGCTGTAAGGCAGCAACTCTACCGCTGCGCCACCCGTATCTGCGCTCCTTCCTCTCCCCCCATCCCCTTCCCTCATTATCACACCCTCTGGCTTCACATCTTTACATACAAAAGTATTAATTCCTTCATTCATTCATTCGTTCGTTCATTCATTCATTCATTCATTCATTCATTCATTCATTCATTCATTAATCCTGTCATAAGTGAATGAGGGGCCACTGAACGACAACTCCCACTGGATACGTTAAAAATGATGTTGAATGAAATTACGATTGAACAGTTGGAGTAAACGGGACGGGCAGCATCTCTGGAGAGAAGGAATGGGTGACCTATCGGGTCGAGAAGAAGGTGGGTCTCAACCCGAGACGTCATCCATTCCTTCTCTCCAGAGATGCTGCCCGTCCCGCCGAGCTACGCCAGCACTTTGTGTCTGTCTTCACTGTAAATGCAGCATCTGCAGTTCCTTCCTCCACATCAGATTAAATATCTTGACACAGGTCGCAGTTCGAGGACTGTAAGGTGTTGTGGGAGATTATGGGCAAGATAAATGTTTTCATTTGATGTGAACATGTAAAAGGGATATTTAGGAGTCAGCTATCTGGTTTATGGCTTTTTTCCTGGCTGTTATTTTTGTGGAATTCAATGACCTCTCACGTTTGTTATATATATTTGACAACAAATCTAATTCTTTCACAGGAAATACACTGTAATGCAAGAGGAATGACCTGAATGGCGTGGATAGAGTGAATAGGCTTGGATAGAGTGGATGTGGAGAGGATGTTTCCACTAGTGGGAGAGTCTAGGACCAGAGGTCACAGTCTCAGAATTAAAACACGTTGAGATGAGGAGAAATGTCTTTATCAGAGGGTGGTGAATCTGTGGAATTCATTGCCATAGAAGGCTGTGGAGGCCAAGTCAATGGATATTTTTAAGGCAGAGATGGATAGATTCTTGATTAATACGGGTGTCAGGGGTTACGGGGAGAAGGCAGGAGAATGGGGTTAGGAGGGAGAGATAGATCAGCCATGATTGAATGGCGGAGTAGACTTGATGGGCCGAATGGCCTAATTCTGCTCCTAACACATGACCCTATGAAGCATCAAAACACACAGAACAACCTCCAGCCCAGGGCTGGATCAACCATTAAGCAAAGTGAGCACGTGCTTGGGGCATCAAGGGAAGGGGGGCTCCACAGAAATGGTGACTGGTTTACGGCATAAAATAAAACACTTTAAACTTGCTCAAATAATACTCAAAGTGGTTTATATGATCGGAAATATAATTTCGAAGTGTTGATGGTGTCATATAAAAATGATCAATCATTTTATGGTTTATTATTGTTTATATTTTGAATTACATATATATGGGGGCACCAAAATCTTTTAAGTGCTTAGGGCCTCTATGGCCCAGCTCCAGCCTGCAGTTTTACTCCTTCGCAAAAACAGAGAACACCTTGTTAAACAGAGGGAGAGAAAACGTGAGCAGTGGGGAATGCATTCTTGTTCACTCCTCTTGCAGTGTTAGTCTGCCCTGTGTAAAGAATTGGATTCATCTTCACCTCCCCCCTTAGACAGACACAAAGTGCTGGAGTAGCACGGCAAGTCAGACTGAAGACCCGAAACGCCACCTACTCCTTCTCTCCAGAGATGCTGCCTGGCCCGCTGAGTTACCCCAGGGATTTGTGTGTATCCTCGGTGAAAACCGGCATCTGCAGTTCCTTCCTACATGTACCTCCCCCCTTAATTGTGCAGGAAGTCCCAAAGAGCCCCTATAGCAGAGCAAGATGGACCACTCCTTCTAAATGCAACGGGCTGATGTGCAGTACGCAACGGAGCAGAACGTGGGCCTTTTTTTCATCCATTTCCGTAACCGGACCCGACCCGACCCGACCCGCAGTGTAATCAACGTTGCGGGGGAACAGTTTGTGTTAATACATTTAAATTCTGAAAATGAGGAGAAGATTTTTACCAAATAACTTTTTATATTTGCGAGGATGTTTCCGTAACCGGCTCCCGTCTCTGCGCTAGTTATCTTTGCTCCGCCACGGGATCTCTGGTGCGGAGACGGAAGCCGGTTACGGACATGGGGCCGGAAATTGCCCGCGAACCTGCCCCATGACCGCACCGCGTCTTTTCCGTCGAGTGGACTATCTTGCCCGCTGTAGGGTCTTTGGGAAGACCAAGGTAGCAAACGACATTCGACACCAGAGGAATTCTCACCCTTAGAGCAAGAAAGCTCCCACTGCAGATGCTATTGAAGGTAGACAAAAGCGCTGGAGAAACTCAGCGGGCACAACAGCATCTATGGAGCGAAGGAAATGGGCAACGTTTCGGGCCAAAACCCTGAAGGAAATAGGCAACGTTTTGGGCCGAAACCCTGAAGGGTTTCGGCCCGAAACGTTGCCTATTTCCTTCGCTCCACAGACACTGCCGCACCCACTGAGTTTCTCCAGCACTTTTGCCTTCCTTCGATTTTCCAGCATCTGCAGTTCCTTCTTAAGCGCTGATGCTATTGAAGGGCTACCCACCTTATTTCAACGATTATTTTTCCTGGCACTCCAAAGGATGCTTGAGCTGAAATGGAAAATGTAAGTTTGGTCAGTGTTAATTGAAAATATATCCTTGAAGAGGAGTAAGGGGGAATAAGGGGAGCATGGAGGGGGAGGGCATCCCGCCGGCTTCCCGAATGCGTGCAGCTTTTTCAATCAAGTGTTTCAATAATGCAGATATTCCAGATGATTGACATAGGATGAGCGTTTGGCGGCACTGGGCCTGTCCTTGGCCGGAGATTAGAAGAATGAGGGGGGACCTCATTGAAACTTACCAAACAATGAAAGGCCTGGATAGAGTGGGTGTGGAGAGGATGTTTCCACTTGTGGGAGAGTCTAGGACCAGAGGTCATAGCCTCAGAATAAAAGGACTTTCCTTCACAAAGGAGATGAGAAGGAATTTCTTTAGTCAGATGGCGGAATTCTTTGCCGCAGATGGCTGTGGAGGCCAAATGAATGGATATTTTTAAGGCAGAGATTGACAGATTTGATTAGTACGGGTGTCAGAGGTTATGGGGAGAAGGCAGGGGAACGGGGTTGAGAGGGAGAGAGAGATCAGGCATGATTGAACGGCGGAGTAGACTTGATGGGCCGAATGGCCTAATTCTGTTCCAACTGCAACACTGACACTGTTGGGTAAACACAAAAAGCTGGAGTAACTCAGCGGGAAAGACAGCATCTCTGGAGAGAAGGAATGGGTGACGTTTGAATGGGTTCCCGAAGAAGGGTCTCGACCCGAAACGTCACCCATTCCTTCTCTCCAGAGTGGCTGCCTGTCCCGCTGAGTTACTCCAGCACTCTGTGTCTGTCTTCGGTGTAAACCAGCACCTGCAGTTCTTCCCCGCACCGACAGCCTTTGGTAATTTATCGGGATTGGTCGCTTGAGGTAACTTGTGTCGGGCCTTGTGTCCAACAGTGGGAACTAATAATATTAGGAATATCAGCACAAAGCCTACAAACAAAAACTTACAACAAACCCATACATTTCCTTGATTGTAGTATAATAATTGGGAAAAAATTAATATTAAAACTTTGGAAAAACCCAACAACCCCCACAATTAAAATGTGGATTATGGAAATGTCGGAGATCTTACACTTGGAAACAATTAGACTTGTCTTAATTGACAAACCAGAATTATTTGCTAGAATATGGTCTCCATTTGTTGATTTTCTGAAGGGGAAAATTGGTTTGGCACGGATGCCTGACTGACACTTGAATCCAGGATTGGATGAGTAATTACACTTTATAATCTACGGACCTATCTCCAACATTGTGCTGTTGGTCATCTCTTTTCTTTTTTTCTTTTGTCTCCCTCCCTTCTTTCTACAGTTCTATCTTTCAAAAAATCTATCAAAAAAAAATAATTAATAGAAGCTGCGTTAATACGCAACTGCTAGACAAATTGTGTTTTGGTTATGATATGCATAAGCTGCTAATAAAAGATATATTTTTTAAAAACAGTGGGAACTCACCCAGACCGAAGTAGGTTTTGCGATTGGCAGAGAGGGCGGCTTCAATGAGCATCATGCTGGAATGGTATGCCATCCACGAGCAGCTGAGCAGCAGCAAGGAACCCAGCAGCACCCCGCACTGCAACACAGCAAACACGTTTCCCATCAAACGTCAAGTCAAGAGAGTTCATTGTCGCGTGTCCCTGACAGGACAATGACATTCTTGCTTTGCTTCAGCACAACAGAACATAGTAGGCATGAATACAGAACAGATCAGTGTGTCCATATACCATTATATAAATATATACACACATGAATAAATAAACTGATAAAGTGCAAATAACAGATAAAGGGCTATTGATGTTCAGAGTTTTGTCCGAGCCAGGTTTATTAGCCTGATGGCTGTGGGGGAGCAGCTATTCCTGAACCTGGTCGTTGCAGTCCTCAGGCTCCTGTACCTTCTACCTGAAGGTAGCGGGCAGATGAGTGTGTGGCCAGGGTGGTGTGGGTCCTTGATCAAACGCCACCCATTCCTGCTCTCCACATACGCCGCCTGTTACTCCAGCACTTTGTGTCTCTCTGCGGTTTAAACCAGCACCTGCAGTTCCCTCCTACACATGTTCTATGTCTCTCCATAGCACCGTCTCTATCCCTCCCTTCCCTCCCCCCCCCCCCCCGACTCTCAATCACAACTCAAATGTCACATGAGGAAAGATTGGGAAGACTGGGCTAGTATTCACTGGAATTTAGAAGGGTGAGTGGGGATCTTATAAAAAGGTATACAATTATAAAAACGACTGGACACGCTAGATGCAGGGAAATTGTTGCCAATTTTGGGGGAGTCCAGAACCAGGGGGTCACAGTCAAAGAATAAAGGGGTAGGCCATTTAAAATTGAGATGAGAAAGAACTTATTCACCCAGAGAGTTGTGAATTTGTGGAATTCTCTGCCACAAAAGGCAGTGGAGGCCAATTCACTGGATGAATTTAAAAGAGAGTTAGATCGAACTCTAGGGACTAGCGGAATCAAGGGATATGGGGAGAAGGCAGGCACGGGTTACTGAATGTGGACGATCAGCCATGATCACAATGAATGGCGGTGCTGGCTCGAAGGGCCGAATGGCCTCCTCCTGCACCTATTTTCTATGTTTCCATGACCCTTCTTCACACTGCTCCCAAATCGAAACGTCATCTGCCCATGTTCTCCAGAGATGCTGCCTGACCCGCTGAGTTACTCCGGCATCTAGTGTCCTGTTGCTAGACACAAAATGCTGGAGTAACTCAGCGGGACAGGCAGCATCTCCGGAGAGGAGGAATGGGGCGACGTTTCGGAAAGGGAAAGGGAAACGAGGGATATAGACGATGAAGTAGAGATTCGACAGTGGTGATATGCAAAAGAGTAACGATGATAAAGGAAACAGGCCATCGTTAGGTGTTTGTATAAGAAGCAACTGCAGATGCTGGTTTAAACCAGTGAAGAAGGCTAATGGCACGTTGGCCTTCATACGAGAGGATTTGAGTATAGGAGTAAAGAGGTCCTTCTGCAGTGTACAGGGCCCTGGTGAGACCACACCTGGAGTATTGTGTGTGCAGTTTTGGTCCCCTAATTTGAGGAGGGACATCCTTGCTATTGAGGCAGTGCAGCGTAGGTTCACCAGGTTAATCCCCGGGATGGCGGGACTGTCATACGGGGAAAGATTGGAAAGACTGGGCTTGATTTTACTGGAATTTAGAAGGATGAGGGGGAATCTTATAGAAACATAACATTATGAAAGGACTGGACAAGCTAGATGCAGGAAAAATGTTCCCAATGTTGGGGGAGTCCAGAACCAGGGGTCTAAGAATAAAGGGGAGGCCATCTAGAATTGAGATGAGAAAAAAAAACTTTTTTTACCCAGAGAGTTGTGAATTTGTGGAATTCTCTGCCACAGAGGGCAGTGGAGGCCAATTACTGATTGCGGACGATCAGCCATGATCAAAATGAATGGCAGTGCTGGCTCGAAGGGTCAAATGGCCTCTTCCGGCACCTATATTCTATGTTTCTATGTTTCGATATTTCTAAACTGAAGATAGATACAAAAAGCTGGAGTAAATCAGCGGGACAGGCAGTATCTCTGGTGAGAAAGAATGGGTGGATGTTTCAGAGTGTGAAGAAGGGTCTCGACCCGAAACGCCACCCATTCCTCCCCTCCGGAGATGCTGCCTGTCCCGCTGAGTTACTCCAGCTTTTTGTGTCGGTCATTGTTCGCTGCTTGTTGGGTGAGAACGAGAAGCTGGTGCGATTTGGGATGGAGGAGAGAGGGAATGCCGGGGGGACTTGAAGTCAGGCTGGCACAGCGGCAGAGTTGCTGCCGGACATCAGAGACCCGGGTTCGTTCCTGACTACAGGCGCTGTCTGTAAGGAGTCTGCACGTTCTCCCCGTGACAGCGTGGGTTTTCTCAGAGACCTTTGGTTTCCTCCCACACTCCAAAGACATACGGGTTTGTCAGTTAATTGCCTTGATACGAGTGTAAATTGTCCCTGGGTACACAAAAGGCTGGAGAAACTCAGCGGGTGCAGCAGCTTCTAAGGAGCGAAGGAAATAGGCAACGTTTCGGGCCGAAACCCTTCTTCAGACTGATGGGAGGTGGGGGGGGGGGGGGGAGGCGGGGGGAAGAAAGGAAAAAAGGAGGAGGAGGAGCCCGAGGGCTGAGGGAGAGGTGGGAAGGGGAGGAGACAGCAAGGGTTAACAGAATTGAGAAAATTCAATGTTCAGGCCAAGAGGATGCAGACTCCCCAAGCGGAATATGAGGTGCTGTTCCTCCAGCTTGCGGTGTTGCTCACTCTGGCCGTGGAGGAGGCCAGGACAGAGAGGTCGGATACGGAATGGGAGGGGGAGTTGAAGTGCTGAGCCACCGGGAGGTCGGCTTGGTTATTGCGGACCGAGCGGAGGTGTTCGGCGAAACGATCGCCAAGCCTCCGCTTGGTCTCACCGATATAGATTGCAAATTGTCCCTGGTGTGTGTAGGATAGTGCGGGGATCGCTGGCCGGCGCGGACTCGGTGGGCCGAAGGGCCTGCTTCCGCGCTGAGTCTCTAAACTAAACTAAACTAAAAAAACGAAACTAAACTAGAGAAATCTCTATTCATACCGCTGGGGTGAGCTGCCCAAGCGAAATACGAGGTGCTGTTCCTCCAATTTGCGTTTAGCCCCACTCTGACAGTGGAGGAGACCTCGGACAGAAAGGTCTGTGTGGGAATGGGAAGGGGAATTAAAGTGTTTAGCAACCGGGAGATCAGGTTGCTCCGGGTGTTCAGCCAAAACGATCCACGCTTGGCCTCGCCGGTGTATAAGAGCCCACACCTTGAACAATGGGCAATGCCGCAGGTTCCCCCGATGACAAGTTTCAGATCACAATCCTACACCACCACCCTCTGTCTCTCCAACTCACACCAAGCCCTGGTGCTATTGTTGCATTTCCAGTTCAGCAAATATATCCAGCAATTTGGACATTATTCAGCCAAAAATGAAACCCTTGCAGTGAATCTGGCAACTTTAAGTATTCTTTCAATTATTTAACCCACTGCAGAATAATGAAGAGAGAGACCTCTAATCTCGTCGGACCAGTCAGACTGGGTGTGTACTCAAAATTCCTTCATGTCCTTTTGTAACAACATACAGTGAATAGGCTGGGACGTAATCTCACTGGAGTTAAATAGCTCTCACTCTATGATCTTTGGTTCTCACCAAGTAAAAGGTCACAGAGGAGATATAGGCCACTCGGCCCATCTAGTCCATGCCAGCTCTCGCTGGTAGTCAACGTCTCCACACCTCCTCCAGCACATTCTCCGCAACTTGCAAAACTCCACCATCGCCTCACTGAGCTGAACTGAGCTGAACTGGCTGATATCTTACACAACTGGAACATGGCCCACACTCATTTTGTTAGCCATTTCTTCCCTTGAGAATAAAGGGAATAACCTGCCTTCACCGTATCTGCCGAGGGAATCCAGATTCCAACCGCACGCGACATACAAAGTTATTCTTTACTTCACTGTAAATCGTCTTCCCATTAATTTTAGGTCGCGTCCTCTGGTCCTCAATCCTCTATCACAGCAGAACAAAGGAGGACACAGCGTGGAGGGACCGCCGGGAACTAAGAGGGGCTACATTGTCAGCGCCCTTTGTGTGGTGACTATTTGTATACCTTGGGTCGGCAAAGGCAGAGAATGTATCCGTGACTTGTCACATGTGACAATCAAGTATCATTTATTCATTCAAAGGAAGTATCTCCACCTATCATTGTCACCATATCACCATATCTCTGTCATTGTTTTACACACTAACCCCATCAACATCCCCTCCACAAAAGAAGACGGTTCAGTCTTTCCAATCTATATACTTATAATTGTCAAAGCGTCAGAAAGTGCTGGCGTGAGTCAAACTAAACTAAGATGCGCCTTCCTTGTTAGATTTATTTTAAACGGGTAGCAAGGTGGCGCAGCTGCGCTCGCAGCACCGGAGACCCGTGTTCGATCCCGACTACGGGCGCTGTCTGTACGGAGTTTGCACGCTCTCCCCGTAACCTGCCTGGGGTTTTCTCCGAGATCTTCAGTTTCCTCCCACACTCCAAAGACATACAGGTCTGTAGGTTAATTGGCTTGCTATAAATATAAAATTGTCTCTAGTGTGTGTAGGATAGTCTTAGTGTGTGGGCATCGCAGGTTGGTGCGGACCCGGTGGGTCCAAGGGCTTGTATCTCCAAACTAAGCTAAAAATAACGAAACTCAGCAGGTTAGGCAGCATCTCTGGGGAACATGGATAGGTGACATTTCAGGTTTCGACCCAAAACGTCACCCGTTCGTGTTCTCCACAGATGCTGCCTGACCTGCTGGGTTACTCCAGCATGCTTTTATCCTGCTGTGTATTGTGAATACAATTATTCCCTTGGATATAATCCAAAATTCTCTTTAATTGCTCTCGCAAATTAAACAAAATGTGGTTTGGTTGGAAGAAATGGAGAGTCTGAAAGATGGAAATTATTGCCAGCGATTCTGGCAGAATCGCCGATTATCCTTTTGCTTAGAGATACAGCGTGGAAACAGGCCCATCGACCTACCGAGCCCACACTGACCACCGATCCCCACACTGACCAGCGATCCCCACACTGACCAGGCAGATCCCCACACTGACCAGCGATCCCCATGACCACGACCCACATGACCAGCGATCCCCCATTGACCTACCGAGCCCACACTGACCAGCGATCCCCACACTGACCAGCGATCCCCACACTGACCAGCGATCCCCACACTGACCAGCGATCCCCACACTGACCAGCGATCCCCACACTGACCAGCGATCCCCACACTGACCAGCGATCCCCACACTGACCCGAATCCCCACACTGACCAGCGATCCCACACTGACCAGCGATCCCCACACTGACCAGCGATTCCCCACACTGACCAGCGTCCCCACACTGACCAGATCCCCACACTGACCAGCGATCCCCACACTGACCAGCGATCCCCACACTGACCAGCGATCCCCACACTGACCAGCGATCCCCACACTGACCAGCGATCCCCACACTGACCAGCGATCCCCACACTGACCAGCGATCCCCACACTGACCAGCGATCCCCACACTGACCAGCGATCCCCACACTGACCAGCGATCCCCCACACTGACCAGCGATCCCCACACTGACCAGCGATCCCCACACCAGCGATGACCCAGCGATCCCCCACTACTGACCAGCGATCCCCACACTGACCAGACCAGCGATCCCCACACTTTCACACACAGACAGCGATCCCCACACTGACCAGCGATCCCCACACCAGCGATCCCGACCACGCGATCCCCACACGACTGACCCGATCCCCACACTGACCAGCGATCCCCACACTGACCAGCCGATCCCCACACTGACTGATCCAACATGCGATCCCCACTACTGACCAGCGATCCCCACACTGACCAGCGATCCCCACATGGACTGACCAGCGATCCCCACACTGACCAGCGATCCCCACACTGACCAGCGATCCCCACACTGACACTGACAGCGATCCCCACTGACCAGCGATCCCCACACTGACCAGCGATCCCCACACTGGACCAGCGATCCCCACACTGACCAGCCAGATCCCCACACTGACCAGCGATCCCCACACTGACCAGCGATCCCCACACTGACCAGCGATCCCCACACTGACAGCGATCCCCACACTGAACCAGCGAATCCCCACACTGACCAGCGATCCCCACACTGACCAGCGATCCCCACACTGACCAGCGATCCCCACACTGACCAGCGATCCCCACACTGGACCAGCGATGACCAGCGATCCCCACACTGACCAGCGATCCCCACACTGACCAGCGATCCCCACACTGACCAGCGATCCCCACACTGACCAGCGATCCCCACACTGACCAGCGATCCCCACACTGACCAGCGATCCCCACACTGACCAGCGATCCCCACACTGACCAGCGATCCCCACACTGACCAGCGATCCAACACTGAGACCAGCGATCCCCACAAGACCAGCGATGGCGATCCCCACACTGGCACTGACCAGCGATCCCCACACCTCCCCACACTGACCAGCGATCCCCACACTCCCACACTGACCAATCCCCACTGACCCAGCACACTGACCAGCGATCCCCACAACCATCCCACACTGACCAGCGTCCCCACACTGACCAGCGATCCCCACACTGACCAGCGATCCCCACATCTGACCAGCGATCCCCACACTGCCAGCGATCCCACTGACCACAGCGATCCCCACACCAGCGATCCCCACACTGACAGCGATCCCACTGACCAGCGATCCCCCACACTGACCAGCGATCCCCACTGGACCAGCGATCCCACACTGACCAGCGATCCCACACTGACCAGCGATCCCCAACCCCGATCCCACACTGACCAGCGATCCCACACTGACCAGCGAGACAGATACCAGCGATCCCCACACTGACCAGCGATCCCCACACTGACCACGATCCCCACACGATCCCCACACTGACCAGCGATCCCCACACTGACCAGCGATCCCACTGCGACCCCACACTGACCAGCGATCCCCACACACTCCCCCAGACCAGCGATCCCCACTGACAGCGATCCCCACACTGACCACAATGCGCGATCCCCACACTGACCAGCGATCCCCACACTGACCAGCGATCCCCACACTGACCAGCGATCCCACCCACACTGAACCAGCGATCCCCACACTGACGACCAGCGATCCCCACACTGACCAGCGATCCCCACACTGACCCGATCCCCACACTGACCAGCGATCCCCACACTGACCAGCGATCCCGACCAGCTCCACACAGCGATGATCCCCACACTGACCAGCGATCCCACACTGACCAGCCCCCACACTGACCACGATCCCTGACGATCCCCACACTGACCAGCGATCCCCACACTGACTCAGCGATCCCCACACTGACCAGATCCCCACACAATCCCACAACTCCCCAACTGACCACACACCCAGCGATCCCAACTGACCATCCCCACACACCAATCCCCACACGACTACCAGCGTTCCCATGACCAGCGATCCCCACCACTGACCCCCCCACATGACAATCCCACACTGACCAGCGATCCCCACACTGACTCCCCACACTGACCAGCGATCCCCACAGCGATCCGAAGATCCCCACACTGAGACCAGCGAGACCACACGTGACCAATTTCGGTATACACACACACCACACTGTCCCGTCCAATCCCCACTCCAGCGATCGACCAGCGAGACCAATGAACGGGCGATACCAGCGATCACACTGACTCCCCACAAAGTCCCCCACACTGACCAGCGATCCCCCACACTGTCATCCGATCCCCCACACAGACCAGCGATGACCAGCGATCCCGACCCCACACTGCCCAGCGATCCCACACTGACCAGATCCACACTGACCAGCGATTGCACACAGACCAGCGATCCCCACATGACCAGCGATCCCCACGATACACTGACCAGCGATAGATCCCCAACACTGACCAGCGATCCCCACACTGACCAGGCGATGACCAGCGATCCCACACTGGACGACCAGCGATCCCACACTGACCAGCGATCCCCACACTGACTCCCCACACTGAGCGAGCGACCCACAAGCGCGATCCCCACACTGACCAGCGATCTGACCAGTAACACTGAGATCCCCACAGGGCCCGTAGACGGTACAGACAATAGCGAACCCGGGTCGACTCCTTCCTGCAGCGCTGCAATGCGGGTGACAAAACATGAGAAGCGATCGGGACTGCAGATGTTGGAATCGTGAGCAGAAGGGTGGCAAATGACTCCAGCCAACACTTGCTTGCGTTTGGTCTGCCCAGGCCTACTGGATCTCCTGGTATCTAAGCATTTTAACTTTCCTTTCTATTCCCACACTGAGCTTTATGTCCCGGCCCTCCTCCGGTGTCACAGGGAGGCCATTTTACTCTCCGCCCAATCTTGTCTCCCCGTGTCTCTCCGTGTCTCTCTGTGTTGCACCGTCTCTCTCTCCGTGTCTCCCTCTCCGTGTCACTCTCTCTCCATGTCTCCCTCCGTGTCTCCCTCCGTGTCTCCCCGTGTCTCTCCGTGTCTCTCCGTGTCTCTCTGTGTTGCACCGTCTCTCTCTCCGTGTCTCCCTCTCCGTGTCTCCCTCTCCCTCTCCGTGTCTCTCTCCGTCTCCCTCTCCGTGTCTCTCTCCGTCTCCCTCTCCGTGCTCTCCGTCTCCCTTCCGTGTCTCTCTCCGTCTCCCTCTCCCGTGTCTCTCTCCGTGTCTCTCTCCGTCTCCCTCTCCGTGTCTTCTCCGTCTCCCTATGTCTCGTGTCTCTCTCCGTCTCCACTCTCTCTCCCTCCGTCTCTCCCTCTCGTGTCTTCTATGTCCTCTCCGTGTCTCTCTCCGTCTCCCTCCGTGTCTCCCTCCTCCCTCTCCGTGTCTCCTCCGTCTCCTCTCCGTGTCTCTCTCCGTCTCCCTCTCGTGTCTCCCTCTCCCATCCGGGTCTCCTCTCCCCCCGTCTCCATGTCTCTCTCCGTCTCCCTCTCCGTGTCCCCTCCTGTGTATTGTCTCCCTCTGTCTCCAGTGTCTCCCTCCGTTCTCCCTCTCCGTGTCTCCCTCCGTGTCTCCTCCC
>CM069152.1:6814890-6834890 GCA_035221665.1 Okamejei kenojei | reverse complement strand
GTGCTACTTCCTGCACCCATGCAGAACTCATGCACTTCACCACCAATTTCCATTCCGCACTCAAATTTACTTGGACCATCTCCGACACCTCCGACCCCTTTCTTGATCCCACCGTCTGCATCACAAGAAATAGACTACTGACTGACGTCTATTACAAACCCACGGACTCCCGCAACTATCTCGATTACACCTCTTCCCACCCTGCTTCCTGCAAAGACTCTATCCCCCTACTCCCAATTCCTTCGTCTACGCCGCATCTGTGCCCAAGATGAGGTGTTCCATGTTAGAACATCTGAGATGTCCTCATTCTTTAGGGAACGGGGGTTCCCCTCTCCCATCATAGATGAGGCCCTCACTCGTATCTCCTTGGTACCCCTCAGCTCCCCCTCCCCCTAGTCACAACAGAGACACGAGTCCCCCTAGTCCTTACCTTCCACCCCTTCAGCCGTCGCATACGACACATAATCCTCCGCAATTTCCGCCACCTCCAACAGAATCCCACGACTAGCCACATTTTCCCATCTCCACCCCTTACCGCCTTCCACAGAGGCAGTCACCTCCACAACTCCCTGGTTAACTCATCCCTTCCCACCCAAACCACCCCCTCCCCAGGTACCTTCCCCTGCAACTGCAGAAGATGCTACACCTGTCACTATACCTTCTACCTCGACTGTCCAGCAAAACCTGACAGTCCTTTCAGGTTTAGGCAGAAGGTTCACTTGCACCTACACAATCTCATCTACCGTATCTGTTGTTCAAGATGTGTTCTCTTATACATCGGCGAGACCAAACGCAGACTCGACGATCGTTTCACGGAACACCTTCGCTCAGCCCGCGTGAACCAACCTGATCTCCCGGTTGCCGGACACTTTAATTCTCCTTCCCATTCCCCCACAGACCTTTCTGTCCTCGGTCTCCTCCATTGTCGGAGGGAGGCTAAACGCAAATTGGAGGAACAGCATCTCATATTTTGCTTGGGCAGCTTACATCCCAGTGGTGTGAATATCGATTGCTCTCACCAAGTAGCCCTGGCATTCCCTCTCTCTCTATCCCTCCCCCACCCAAGTCGCACTAGCTTCTCATTTTCACCCTACAAACAGTTAACATTGGCCTGTTTCCTTTATCATCGTTACGTTTTGCATATCTTTCATTCATTGTTCTTTATCTCTCGTTTCCCTTATCCAAACCAGTCTGAAGCAGGGTCTCGCCCCGAAACGTCACCCATTCCTTCTCTCCAGAGATGCTGCCTGACCCGCTGAGATACTCCAACATTTTGCGTCTGTCTACAGATAAACCTGGCAGGTAGCAATTAACACAGTGATCGCAGCCCGATGAAGCAAGTTATAATGGAGAGACTGAAGTTGTGATTGCACCCTTAATTAAATCTAATTAGATACAAAGAGTTAATTGCTCCAGGATAATTGGCTGGGAGCGGCAGGGAGGAGATGGGACCCAATTTTAAAGCAAGAGTTTACACCTTCTGGTCCTGCTGCTTTGTTACCAAGTTAGGGTCTCAACCTGGTCTTCAGGCAAACCAAGAGGTAGGCCATATGAGGTGTATGAATCCCATAATGATGTCTTGCACGGTGACAGGTCTAATGTACGGAGGGAATCATTTGGGTTAAACTATGATGAGCGTTTGTCGGCACTGGGCCTGTACTCGCTGGAGTTTAGAAGAATGAGGGGGGGGGACCTCATTGACACGTACAGAATAGTGAAAGGCTTGGATAGAGTGGATGTGGAGAGGATGTTTCCACGTGGGAGAGACTAGGACTAGAGGTGACAGCCTCAGAATTAAAGGGTGTTCTTTTAGGAATGAGATGAGGAGGAATTTCATTAGTCAGAGGGCGGTGAATCTGTGGAATTCATTGCCACGGAAGGCAGTGGAGGCCACGTCAGTGGATATTTTTAACGCAGAGATGGATAGATTTTTGATTAGTACAGGTGTCTGGGGTTGTAGGGAGAAGGCAGGAGAATGGGGTTAGGAGGGAGAGATAGATCAGCCATGATAGAATGGCGGAGTAGACTTGATCACTCCAGTCACTTATGAACCTCTCAGAGAATGTACCAGGTGAGTAGATAGGTGCAGCTGGGCAGAAAGTACTGAGTAAAACTGAGGAAGGGTCTCGACCCGAAACGTCACCCATTCCTTCTCTCCACAGATGCTGCCTGTCCCGCTGAGTTACTCCAGCTTTGTGTGTCTATCTTTAGTAAAACTGATCCTTTTCTCTTGTTCCTGTGACAATTTATCTTCAGTAAGCGTTCTCGTGTGGCTATCTTTGGGCCACTCCTAGGTTTATTTATTTATCCAATTCAGCTCAGCACAGCAACCCATACCCGTCCACTGACACCCTCCTCCGCCTAGCGGAGCTGGTCCTTACCCTCAATAACTTCACTTTTGACTCCTCCCATTTCCTCCAAACACAAGGCGTAGCTATGGGCACACGCATGGGCCCCAGCTACGCTTGCCTCTTTGTCGGGTACGTCGAACAATCCTTGTTCTCGGCGTACCAGGGCCCCATCCCCGACCTCTACCTCCGTTACATCGACGACTGCTTTGGTGTCACCTCCTGCACCCACACACAACTGACTGACTTCATTCATTTCACACCACCAAACTTCCATCCGGCACTCAAATACACTTGGACCATTTCCGACATTTCCCTACCATTCCTTGACCTCACCATCTCTATTGCAGGTGATACACTCCTGACCGACATCCACTACAAACCTACTGACTCCCACAGCTACCTGGACTACTCTTCCTCCCACCCTGCTTCCTGTAAGGACTCCATCCCCTATTCCCAATTCCTCCGTCTACGCCGCATCTGCTCCCAGGATGAGGTGTTCCACACCAGGTCATCACAAATGGCCTCATTCTTTAGAGAACGGGGATTCCCCTCCCCCACTATTGATGAGGCTCGCACCAGGGTCTCCTCCATACCCCGCAACACTGCCCTCGCTCCCCATTCCCCCACTCGCAAACAGGGCAGAGTCCCCCTGGACCTCACCTTTCACCCCACCACCGGCAAATACAACACATAGTCCTCCGCCAGTTTCGCCACCTCCAACATGACCCCTCCACTCGCCACATCTTCCCAACCCCCCCTGTCTGCCTTCTGCAAAGACCGCTCCCTCCGCAACTCCCTTGTCCATTCTTCCCTCCCCTCCGCTCTACCCCCTTCCCCGGGCACTTTCCCTTGCAACCGCAAGAGATGCTACACTTGTCCCTTCACCTCCCCCCTCCACTCCTTTCAGGGACCCAAGCAGTCCTTCCAGGTCCGACAGAGGTTCACCTGCACCTCCTCCAACCTCATCTACTGCATCCGCTGCTCCAGATGCCAGATGATCTATATCGGTGAGACCAAGCGGGGCTTGGCGATCGTTTCGCCGAACACCTCTGCTCGGTCCGCAATAACCAAACCGACCTCCGGTGGCTCAGCACTTCAACTCCCCTCCCATTCCGTATCCGACCTCTCGGTCCTGGGCCTCCTCCACGGCCAGAGTGAGCAACACCGCAAGTTGGAGGAACAGCACCTCATATTCCGCTTAGGGAGTCTGCATCCTTTGGCTTGAACATTGAATTTTCTCAATTCTGTTAACCCTTGCTGTCTCCTCCCCTTCCCACCTCTCCCTCAGCCCTCGGGCCCTGGCATTCCCTCTATCTCTATCTCCCTCCCCCACCCTAGTCGCACCAGCTTCTCATTTTCACACCACAAACAGCTTACAATGGCTTGTTCCCTTTATCATCGATACTTTTTTGCATATCTTTCATTCATTGTTCTTTATCTCTCCACATCACCGTCTATATCTCTCGTTTCCCTGATCCCTGACCAGTCTGAAGAAGGGTCTCGACCCGAAACGTCGCCTATCTCCTTCGCTCCTTAGATGCTGCTGCACCCGCTGAGTTTCTCCAGCCTTTTGTGTAACCCTCAGCTCAGCACAATATGACATTGTAGACAAAGGACAAACGTCTGCTTGCTCAGATAAAGGTATCTGTGCAACGCCAGTGTTATATTGCTGGAGGTATATTATTTAGCCACTATTAATTATTTCTAAGGTGTTTCAAGTGCTGGTAAATTTGCCCGCACTAGATTTTGAACAGTGATATGTCTTAGATGTCTTAGTCATCGAAATCGATCGAAAGATCAATTGAAAGAAAAAGTTATGTTTTTCACGGGACCGCCTCGATACATGTGACGGTAGTCAACAAAACTAAACTAGGGTACAGTAATGCCCCTGTCCCACTAAGGAGACCTGAACGGAAACCTCTGGAGACTTTGCGCCCCACACAAGGTTTCCGTGCGGTTCCCGGAGGTTCCGCCGATTTTTTTTTTTTAATTTTTTTTAAAATAATCGGCGGAACATAGAAGAAGCGGAAACCACTTTCGACCATTAGGGAGACTGGCAAAAACCTCCGGGAACCGCACGGAAACCTTGGGTGGGGCGCAAAGTCTCCAGGGGTTTCCGTTCAGGTTTCCTAAATGGGACAGGGGCATTAGGAAACGGGCCCTTCGGCCCATCAAGTCCATGCTCTCCATTGACCTCTGCTCATACTAGTTCTGAGAGTTCAGTTTAGTTTATTGCCACGTGTACAGAGGTGCGGTGAAAAGCTTTCGTTGCGTGCTATCCAGTGAGCAGAAAGACTATACATGATTACTATCGAGCCAACTACAGTGTACAGATACATGATAAGGGAATGACGTTTAATGCAAGGTAACTCCAGCAAGGTCCGATCAAGGAGAGCCCGAGGGTCACCCACGAGGTAGATAGTAGTTCAGCTCTGCTCTCTGGTTGTGGAGGGATGGTTCAGTTGCCTGAAATCTCACTTTCACCTCCGTTACCTGCACATACTATGGGGCAATTTACAGCAGCCTACAAACCCGCGCGTCTCTGGGATGTGGTAGAAAACCGGAGTACCCGGAGGAAACCCACGAGGTCACAGGGAGAACATGCAAACTCCACACAGACGGCACCCGAGGCCAGGATCGAACCTGGGTCTCTGGTGCTGTGAGGCAGCGCCCATTGTGCCGCCCATTGGAAAATTGCTTCTGAAGGCATTTTTAGTTTGGTTTAGTTTAGCGATATGGCGCAGAAACAGGCCCTTCGGCCCACTGAGTCCGTGCCGACCTGCGATCCTCTCCCTATCCTACACACTAGGGACAATTTACAACTTGCAGAAAGCCGATCACCCTGCAAACCTGTCCGTCTCTGGAATGTGGGAGGAAACCCATGTGGTCACGGGGAGAACGTGCACACTCCATAGCCCTAGTCATTCCAGTTATTCTAGTCTTTTGGTTTGTTTAAAAATCCACTCTAGTTTCCACCTGGAGGGAGGCTGCACTTTAAAGCTTCTTCGCAAGGTGGTAAGTGATAGGAGCAGAATTAGGCCGTTCGACCCAAAAGTATTGTATATGAATGCGGGAAGTATAAGAAGTGAAGTAGATGAGCTTGAGGCTCAGTTAGCGGTTGGTAGATATGACATTGTGGGGATTACTGAGGCGTGGCTGCAGGAGGATCGGGCCTGGGAACTTAATATTCAGGGTTATACATCCTATAGAAAGGACAGGCAGGTGGGCAGAGGAGGGGGGGTAGCTCTGCTGGTGAGGGATGGAATTCAGTCCCTTGCCAGGGAAGACATATGGTAGAGTCACTGGATTGAGTTGAGGAATTGTAAAGGCAAGAAGACACTAATTGGTGTTATCTACAGACCCCCAAATAGTAGCCGGGATGTAGGGTGTAAGTTGCAGCAGGAGTTAAAACTGGCATGTAACAAAGGGAATGCCACTGTGGTGATGGGGGATTTCAATATGCAGGTAGACTGGGAAAATCAGCTTGGTTCAGGACCCCAAGAAATAGTTTGTAGAATGCCTCCGAGATGGATTCTTAGAGCAGCTTGTAATGGAGACGACCAGGGAAAAGGCAATTCTGGATTTAGTGTTGTCCAATGAACCAGATATGATAAGAGAACTCGAGGTAAAGGAACCGCTTGGAGGTAGTGATCATAATATGATTAGTTTTAATCTGCAATTTGAGAAGGAGATCGTTAAATCGGAAGTGGCAGTGATGCAAGTTGAACAAAGGAGACTTTGAAGGCATGAGAGGGGAGCTGGCCAAAGTAGACTGGAAAGGGATCCTAGCAGGAATGACGGTGGAACAGCAATGGCAGGAATTTCTGGGCATAATCCGGAAGTCGCAGGATCATTTCATTCCAAAAAGGAAGAAAGATTCTAAGGGGAGTAGGAGGCAACCGTGGCTGACAAGAGAAGTTAGGGATAGAATAAAACTAAAAGAAAAGATGTATAACACAGCAAAGAGTAGCCGGAAGCCAGAGGATTGGGAAACTTTCATAGGAAGTAAGGAAACAAAACGGGCAATACGGGCTGAAAAGATGAAGTACATGGGGAAGCTGGCCAGGAATATAAAGAAGGACAATAAAAGCTTCTTTAGATATGTTAAGGGAAAAAGAGTAGCAAAGTCAAATGTGGGTCCCTTGAAGGCAGACACGGGTGAAATTATTCTGGGCAACAAGGAAATGGCAGAAGAGTTGAATAGGTACTTCGGATCTGTCTTCACTAAGGAGGACGCAAACAATCTCCCAGATGTACTGGAGGACAGAGGATTTAAGGGGGTCGAGGAACTGAATGAAATTTTCATTAGGCGAGAAATAGTATTGGGTAGGCTAATGGGACTGAAGGATGATGAATCCCCTGGGCCTGATGGTCTGCATCCCAGGGTCCTCAGGGGGTGGCTCTAGAAATAGTGGATGCATTGGTGATCATTTTCCAATGTTCAATACATTCAGGATCAGTTCCTGTGGATTGGAGGATAGCTAATGTTATCCCACTTTTCAAGAAAGGAGCGAGAGAGAAAATGGGGAATTACAGACCAGTTAGCCTGACCGGTGGTGGGAAAGATGCTGGAGTCAATTATTAAAGATGGAATATTTGGATAGCAGTAAAAGGATTAGTCCAAGTCAACATGGATTTGTGAAAGGGAAATCATGCTTGACCAATCTTCTGGAATTTTTTTGAGGATGTGACAAGTAAAATGGATGAAGGGGTGCCAGTGGATGTAGTGTATCTAGACTTTCAGAAAGCCTTTGATAAGGTCCCGCACGGGAGACTGGTGACTAAAATTAGAGCACTTGGTATTGGGGGTAGGGTGTTTGACATGGATAGAAAATTGGTTGGCAGACCGGAAGCAAAGAGTAGGAGTGAACGGGTCCTTTTCAGAATGGCAGGCAGTGGTGAATGCAGTGCCACAAGGCTCGGTGTTGGGGCCGCAACTGTTTACCATATATATTAATGATTTGGAAGAGGGAATTAGGAGCAACACTAGCAAGTTTGCGGATGACACAAAGCTGGGTGGCAGTGTGAACTGTGAAGAGGATGTTAGGAGGTTGCAGGAGGACCTGGACAGGTTGAGTGAGTGGGCAGATGTGTGGCAGATGCAGTATAATATAGATAAATGTGCGGTTATCCACTTTGGCGGCAAAAACAAGGGGCAGATTATTATCTCAATGGGGTTATGTTAGGTAAGGGGGAGGTGCAGCGAGACCTGGGTGTCCTTGTACACCAGTCACTGAAAGTTGGCGTGCAGGTACAGCAGGCAGTGAAGAAAGCTAATGGAATGTTGGCCTTCATAACAAGAGGATTTCAGTACAGGAGTAAAGAGGTTCTTCTGCAGTTGTATAGGGCTCTGGTGAGACCACATCTGGAGTATTGTGTCCAGTTTTGGTCTCCTAATTTGAGGAAGGACATCCTTGTGATTGAGGCAGTGCAGCGTAGGTTCACGAGATTGATCCCTGGGATGGCGGGACTGTCATATGAGGAAAGATTGAAAAGACTAGGCTTGTATTCACTGGAGTTTAGAAGGATGAGGGGATACTTATAGAAACATATAAAATTATAAAAGGACTGGACCAGCTAGATGCAGGAAAAATGTTCCCAATGTTGGGTGAGTCCAGAACCAGGGGCCACAGTCTTAGAATAAAGGGGAGGTCATTTAAGACTTTTTCACCCAGAGAGTTGTGAATTTATGGAATTCCCTGCCACAGAGGGCAGTGGAGGCCAAATCACAGGATGGATTTAAGAGAAAGTTGGATAGAGCTCTAGGGGCTAGTGGAGTCGAGGGATATGGGGAGAAGGCAGGCACGGGTTATTGATAGGGGACGATCAGCCATGATCACATTGAATGGCGGTGCTGGCTCGAACGGCTGAATGGCCTCCTCCTGCATCTATTTTCTATTGTCTATTGATCCCAGGATTTAGTAGGTTAGCCTATGATGAGTGTTTGACAGCACTGGGCCTGTATTTGTTGGAGTTCAGAAGAATGAGGGGGGACCTCATTGAAATATACAGATTAGTGAAAGGCTTGGATAGAGTGGATGTGGAGAGGATGTTTCCACCAGTGGGAGAGTCTAGGACTAGAGGTTCTGCCCATATCCCCTATCTTTAAGAGCCCAATCTAGCTCTCCCTTAAAAGTATCCAGAGATCATTCTTGTAAACCTCCTCTGGACCCTCCCCAGAGCCAGCACATCCTTCCTCAGATATGGGGCCCCAAAACTGCTCACAATTCTCCAAATGCGGCCTGACCAGCACCTTATAGAGACTCAGCATTACATCGTTCAACCTACCCACCACCCTCTGTGTGGAAAATGTTTCCCTATTAAATCTTTCCCCTAACCTGCTGTCCCAGTCTCACATACCAGGCAAGAAAGTAGTGACACCAAGAATCAAGGATGTTAAATTGGCGTATGCACTGATACAGGAACAATGAATGTCTTAGTTCCAGCACGACAACAGGCCGGTAAAGGCAGTTGCCAATGAGTTACCAAAGTTAGGGAAATGAATTTGCTTCTGCTTACTGTGGTTTAGTGATTGTATGTTTTATATGGCTCGAAGGGCCGAATGGCCTCCTCCGAGATTGTTAAGGGCTTGGACACGCTAGAGGCAGGAAACATGTTCCCGATGTTGGGGAGTCCAGAACCAGGGGGCCACAGTTTAAGAATAAGGGGTAAGCCATTTAGAACGGAGACGAGGAAAGACTTTTTCTCACAGAGAGTGGTGAGTCTGTGGAATTCTCTGCCTCAGAGGGCGGTGGAGGCCGGTTCTCTGGATGCTTTCAAGAGAGAGCTAGATAGGGCTCTTAAAGATAGCGGAGTCAGGGGATATGGGGAGAAGGCAGGAACGGGGAACTGATTGTGGATGATCAGCCGTGATCACATTGAATGGCGGTGCTGGCTCGAAGGGCTGAATGGCCTCCTCCTGCACCTATTGTCTATTGTGCTGCACCTATTTTCTATGTTTCTATATGTTTCTCCCGAGGCAGGTCGAATCTGTGTACGTGGGCATGCAAATTAATGCCTCAGCAGGAAGTTATATGTCATGATATCTCGCTCCTAACTGTGAAACTTATAAAATTCATAAAGGATTGGACAGGCTAGATGCAGGAAAAATGTTCTCCATGTTGGGAGAGTCCAGAACCAAGGGGTCACACAGTTTCAGAATAAGGGGAAGACCATTTAGGACTGAGATGAGGAAAAACCCTTTTCACCCAGAGAGTTGCGAATCTGTGGAATTCTCTGCCACAGAAGCCACTGGAGGCCGATTCAGTGGATGTATTCAAGGGAGAGTTCGATCTGGCTCGTAGGGCTAACGGAATCAAGGGATATGAGGGGGGGGGGGGGGGGGGGGGGGGGGGGGGAGAAGCAGGAACGGGGTACTGATTCTGGATGATCAGCCGAATGGCGGTGCTGGCTCCTTGCACCTATGTTTCTATAAAATACGCCAAGGTAGATCTCAATGGTCTCTGGGAAAACCTTGAGCGTGATATTATCAGCTTTTCCACAACTTTTTTGAAATCGCCCGTGCTCGAACGCAGAGCTTTGCTTCAGCCGAAGGGGGAAATAACACAGAGCTTTGCTTCAGCCGAAGGGGGAAATAACACAGAGCTTTGCTTCAGCCGAAGGGGGAAATAACACAGAGCTTTGCTTCAGCCGAAGGGGGAAATAACACAGAGCTTTGCTTCAGCCGAAGGGGGAAATAATGCGGCCAAACAAGTTGTGAAGCTGCCTGCTTGGCAGGCGGGCCTGCAGTCAAGCTTGTTACACTGTCGACAAGGGCTTAAGAGGACTTGCCTCACAGGGGTGTCTAGCTGTGCCTCAGCTTGTCGCAGCCGGCAGACCCGCCGGGCTGTAATCTGAATCACACTTACTTGTTGGTAGCAGAATGGCAGAGTCAGCACGGACACTCCAATGATGCTGTTCACCACAGTGATAGTGGAACGCAGGCCTGTCAGCTGCATTCCCAGGCAATACTTTCAACGGAGGGAGGCAAGTGGAGATATCGCAGGGTGCAAAGCTTGGGGCCACCCAGTGGAGCCTTACTTGCACCGACTACATACCGTGACTGACATTGTACTGTGCAGCTCGCGCTGTAATATTATTTCCTGCTTGCGTTGAACTCCTCCCCGACTGGGTTGTGAGAGGAAGAGTCAAAGGCTTCTGGATGTCAACGCCAGCCCACACACGCCTTCTCCAGAATGTTTCCATCCACTCAACAATCTATCATGCCACTGATTGTGGACAGGATCTCTCACAACCTCAAGCTCCAACTGCAAGCACTGTCACTTTAGCCAAGAGACGCTGCCTGTCCCTGAGTTACTCCAGCACTTTGTGTCGATCTGTGGTGTAAACCAGCATCTGCAGTTCCCTCCTTCACATAAAGGGCTGGCGATCTAATCTCAATGCTGACTCCATCCTTCTGCAGTTGTACAGGGCCCTAGTGAGACCACACCTGGAGTATTGTGTACAGTTTTGGTCCCCTAATTTGAGGAAGGACATTCTTGCTATTTGAGGGAGTGCAGCGTAGGTTTACAAGGTTAAATCCCGGGATGGCGGGACTGTCATATGCTGAGAGAATGGGCTCTTAAAAATAGCGGAGTCAGGGGATATGGGGAGAAGGCAGGAACGGGGTACTGATTGGGGATGATCAGACGTGATCACATTGGCTCGAAGGGCCGAATGGCCTCCTCCTGCACCTATTGTCTATTGTCTATTGAAATGCAGCGTGTTGGGAAGACTTTAGAGTTAGTCGTTAGTCACGGCTAAAACGGGTGGAAGCCAGAGGTGGCCCCATTCACCTCGACCCCAAAGATAGACACAACATGCCGGAGTAACGAAGAAGGGTCTCGACTCGAAACGTCCCCCATTCCTTCTCTCCAGAGATGCTGCCTGAACCGCTGAGTTACTCCAGCATTTTGTGTCTGTCTTTGATCTAAAGCAGCATCTGGAGTTCCTTCCTACAGCGGACATCTACCCTATTGCGGACATCAGACAATATTGTTACATAGAAACATAGACAATAGGTGCAGGAGCAGGCCATTCGGCCCTTCGAGCCTGCACCGCCATTCAATATGATCATGGCTGATCATCCAACTCAGTATCCCGTACCTGCCTTCTCTCCATACCCCCTGATCCCTTTAGCCACAAGGGCCACATCTAACTCCCTCTTAAATATAGCCAATGAACTGGCCTCAACTACCTTCTATGGCAGAGAATTCCACAGATTCACCACTCTCTGTGTGAAAAATGTTTTCCTCATCTCGATCCTAAAGGATTTCCCCCTTATCCTTAGACTGTGACCCCTTGTTCTAGACTTCCCCAACATCGGGAACAATCTTCCTGCATCTAGCCTGTCCAACCCCTTAAGAATTTTGTAAGTTTCTATAAGATCCCCCCTCAGTCTTCTAAATTCCAGCGAGTATAAGCCGAGTCTATCCAGTCTTTCTTCATAAGACAGTCCTGCCATCCCAGGAATCAGTCTGGTGAACCAGACCCTCTATGGCAAGAATGTATTTTCTCAGATTTGGAGACCAAAACTGTACGCAATACTCCAGGTGTGGTCTCACCAAAACCCTGTACAACCCTGCACAACTTGTTTAAACTCAGATGATCTATGTCGGTGAGACCAAGCGGAGGCTTGGCGTTCGTTTCGCCGAACACCTCCGCTCGGTCCGCAAAAACTAAGCCGACCTCCCGGTGGCTCAGCACTTCAACTCCCCTTCCCATTCCGTATCCGACCTCTCGGTCCTGGGCCTCCTCCACGGCCAGAGTGAGCAACACCGCAAGTTGGAGGAACAGCACCTCATATTCCGCTTGGGGAGTCTGCATCCTTTGGGCTTGAACATTGAATTTTCTCAATTCTGTTAACCCTTGCTGTCTCCTCCCCCTTCCCACCTCTCCCTCAGCCCTCGGGCCCTGGCATTCCCTCTATCTCTATCTCTCTCCCCCCCACCCTAGTCGCACCAGCTTCTCATTTTCACACCACAAACAGCTTACAATGGCTTGTTCCCTTTATCATCGATACTTTTTTGCATATCTTTCATTCATTGTTCTTTATCTCTCCACATCACCGTCTATATCTCTCGTTTCCCTGATCCCTGACCAGTCTGAAGAAGGGTCTCGACCCGAAACGTCGCCTATCTCCTTCGCTCCTTAGATGCTGCTGCACCCGCTGAGTTTCTCCAGCACTTTTGTCTACCTTTAAATTTTTTTTTAGTTCAGTTTAGCGATACAGCGGGGAAACAGGCCCTTCCCCCCACCAAGTCCGCGCCGACCTGCGATCCCCGCACGCTAACACCACCCTACTCGCACGGGGGACAGTTTTATATTTACACCAAGCCAATTAACCCACAAACCTGCACGTCCTTGGAGCGTGGGAGGAAACCGAAGATCTCGGAGAAAACCCGCGCAGGTCACGGGGGGAATGTACAAACTCCGTACAGACAGCGCCCGTAGTCAGGATCGAACCGGGGTCTCGGGCGCTGTGATCGCAATGGGGTGGTGGTGGTGAATTAATGTAAAAGGGGGGGGTTAGTCAGGGGCAGTGCTGCTGCTGTGAATCTACAGGAAGTAGGCGAATCGAGGACCAGAGAACTTGGGTTTAAGGTGAAAGGGGAAAGGATTCAATGGGAATCTGAGGGGTGACCTCTCCACGCAGAGGGTGGTGGGGGTGTGGAACGAGCTGCCAGAGGAGGTAGTCGAGGCCGGGGCTTACAGGGACATGGGTAACACAGAGTTTGGGGGGATATGGGCCAAACGCGGCCAGGTGGGACGCGTGTAGCTGGGACATGTATCGCTCTACGACTGTGGCACGACACCACCATCTGCAGGTCTGATTTGGAATTGAACAGCCCACTCCTGCTTCAGTTTCTTCCCTCCCTTCATTATTACAGTCATACCCTGCGGAAACAGGCCCTTCGGCCCAACTTGTCCACTCCGACCAGCGCTCCCCCTCTACGCGGCCCACCTGCCTGCGTCTGGCCCACATCCCTCTCAACCTGCCCTATCCATGTACCTGTCTAAATGTCCCTTAAACATTGGGATGGCCCTGCCTCCCCTGGCAGGCGAAGGGTCTGTTTCCATGCAGTATCGCCTGTCATTTACAACGGAGACGAGGAAACACTTTTTCACACAGAGAGTGGTGAGTCTGTGGAATTCTCTGCCTCAGAGGGCGGTGGAGGCCGGTTCTCTGGATGCTTTCAAGAGAGAGCTAGATAGGGCTCTTAAAGATAGTGGAGTCAGGGGATATGGGGAGAAGGCAGGAACGGGGTACTGATTGTGGATGATCAGCCATGATCACATTGAATGGTGGTGCTGGCTCAAAGGGCCAAATGGCCTCCTCCTGCACCTATTGTCTATTGTCTATTGAAATGTTTCTTAAACATTGGAATGGTCTCTGCCTCCTCTGGCAGCTCGTTCCATACACCCAGCACACTGTGTGTAATAAAACAGTTACCCCTCAGGTTCCTATTAAATCCCCCCCCGCCCCAACCCCACCTTAAACCCATCTCCTCTGGACCTCGATTCCCCTACTTCCCGAGCATTGTCGGTGAGGCGCACATATGTCCAATGGATGTGGGAGAGGCCTTGGCTGGTCAGGTAGTGAGTGACCCAACAGAAGCTCTACAATACCCTGGCTGTACATTCACAGCAGCATCACTGCCCTGGACTCGAGGGAGTTTATTGGCAAAAGCACACAGGAGTGGAAGGCAACCTCATCTCCATTACACAGCGACATCTCTTCACCAGATAAAAGCTGTCCAGGGTCTGACCTCCCCAGGGGAGCGTGGGTGAAGCTCAACAGACTTGGTACTGGAGTTGGGCGTTTCACCGCCAGCGTGTTGAGATGGGGGCTCCGCCAGAGACCAGCCTGTGAATGTGGAGCGGAACAGCAGACAGCCAACCGTGTCATCTCTGGGTGCGCGCTCTACCACCCACCAAAGGGAGCTCTGTCAGGGCCTGGCAGACACTGACGCCAACAGAGGCAACAACCCGGCTGCTCACTACCCGGCGCGAGATCTAACTAATCCTTTGGTTTATTTATGTTTCATTTGCAAGAGGAAGTGCGATCATAATAACCCCCTTTACGTGAATTCTCTTCATGTCCTACAGGTCAGGGCTCCTTCATCGCGCTCCTACTCCTTGGGTGTGGAGCTCTACGTTCAGGATGTATCTGCCGGTTTCAAACTTACCGCTTCTTGTTGCTGGTGGAACAAGCAGCGCCAGAGAGCCGGGTTCCATCCTGATCGCGGGCGCTGTGCCCGTGTGTGTGGAGTCTGCACGTTCTCCCCGGGACCAGTTTCAAGAGACAGTTAGATCGGGGATTTTAGTGCGAAGGGAATCGAGGGATATGGGGGGAAAAAGCCGGAACGGGGTACTGATTTTAGATGATCAGCCATGCTCTAGCTCGTATTGAATGGCGATGCTAGCTCGAAGGGCAGAATGGCCGGCTCCTGCACCTGCTTTCTATGCCTCCGCTCGGTCCGCAATAACCAACCCGACCTCCCGGTGGCTCAGCACTTCAACTCCCCCTCCCATTCCGTATCCGACCTCTCTGTCCTGGGCCTCCTCCACGGCCAGAGTGAGCAACACCGCAAGTTGGAGGAACAGCACCTCATATTCCGCTTGGGGAGTCTGCATCCTCTGGGCCTGAACATTGAATTTTCTCAATTCTGTTAACCCTTGCTGTCTCCTCCCCTTCCCACCTCTCCCTCAGAACCCTCGGGCTCCTCCTCCTCCTTTTTCATTTCTTCTCCCCGCCTCCCCAACCTCCCATCAGTCTGAGAAACATTGCCTATCTCCTTCGCTCCTGAGATGCTGCCGCACCCGCTGAGTTTCTCCAGCCTTCTGTGTACCTTCTATGTTTCCATGTCCTCTTGGGTTCTCTCCAGATGCTCCTCTTTCCTCCCACGTCCCAAACGACGTGCGGGTTTGTAGGTTAATAGGCCCTCTGTAAATAGCCCCCTAGTGTGCAGGCAGGCAGTGTGGATGGAAACATGGGAACAACATAGGAAAGAGCTGCAGATGCTGGTTTAAATCGAAGATGGACACAAAAAGCTGGAGTAACTCAGCGGGACGGGCAGCGTCTCTGGAGGGAAGGAATGGGTGGCGTTTCGGGTCGAGACCCTTCTTCAGACTGAAAGTAGAACGGGCGTTCGAGGGCTGAATTTGTGTGGAATGGATGAGAAAGTGGGTCGACGTAAAGCGAGTGTGAACGATGGCCGGCGTGCTCTGGGTGGGTCTAAGGGGGCTGTTTCCCCGCTGTATCTCTGAGCATTGCAGCAAGGAAACGTGAAGCTTACACTGTCCGCCACTGATTTAACATTCACACTTTTCACAGCTTTCTGGATTGCAGCCAATTGTAGAAAGCATGTTTTATTCAGACAGATATCCTGTGTGTTTTCCTTTCATCTCCCCAGCCAGCGTCGCACCGAGCGCAATTTTACTCAACTTTGTCAGCCTGCTGCTACTCTCTAATTGAAAAGTAGTTGGCAAAGTTCACCAGCGGTTAAGTCCGAGGCCTTGTCTCAACTTAGTTGTGGAGGCAGCCCAGACCATCGCCCAAACCAACCCTCCCTTCCGTCGACTCCATCCACACCTCGCGCTGCCCCGGCAAGGCCGGCAGCATCATCAAGGACCAGTCGCACCCCGGCCACTCCCTCCTCTCCCCCCTCCCACTGGGCAGAAGGTACAGAAGTGTGAAAGCGCACACACCTCCAGATTCAGGGACAGTTTCTTCCCGGCTGTTATCAGGCAACTGAACCATCCCACCACAACCAGAGAGAGCAGTGCTGAACTACTATCTACCTCATTGATGACCCTCAGACTATCCTTGATCGGACTTTGCTGGCTTTACTAAAGGTTATTCCCTGATCATGTATCTGTACAAGGTAAATGGCTCGATCGTGATCGTGTGTTGTCTTTCTGCCGACTGGTCAGCCCGCGACAAAAGCTTTTCACTGTACCTCGATACACGTGACAATAAAATAAACTGGACTCGTTATTTTTCCATACATCCATTCGGATTGTCTGCTCAAGGCAAATTCTGGCAGTCCCATTAATGCATGTAGCCGAGAGGTTTAGTTTAGAGGTTCAGCGCGGAAACAGCCCACCGAGTCCGCACCAACCGGCGATCTCCGCACGCGAACACTGTCCTCCCACCAACTAGGGACAATTTACATTTATGCCAAGCCAATGAACCTACAAACCTGCACGAGTTTGGAGCGTGGGAGGAAACCGAAGATCTCAAGGAAACCTACTACGCAGGTCACGGGGAGAACGTGCAAACTCCGTGCAGACAGCGCCCGTAGGCGAACCCGGGTCTCCGACGCTGCAAGCGCTGTAAAGGGCCTGTCCCACTTAGGCGTGATTAGAATAGTTTAGAGCTACAGTATGGAAACAGGCCCTTCGGCCCATCGAGTCCATGCCGACCAGCATTTCCAGCACACCAACCTCCACACTAGGGAACAGTTTACAATTTTGACCAAAGCCCACTAACCTACAAGCATGTACAGCTTTGGAGTGTGGGAGGAGGCCGGAGCACCCGGTGACAACCCACGCCGGTCACGGGGGGGGGGAGATGTGCAAACTCCGTACAGACAGCACCCGTGGCCAGGATCGAACCCGGGTCTCTGGCGCGGTGAGGCAGCAGCTCTAACACTGGGGCAAGGGATTCAATACAATGTGTAATTAGGCAAATTGACTCCCTGTAAAATGTGAAGGGAGTTTGTTCTATTTACAGCACGGGCTTTTTCATCAAATCCCACGGTATTGTGAGAATGTTAATAGCCCAGCGACCGGGGAGTTGCTACCTTGACAGAACAGTCCCGAGAGGACATTTATCACCGCAGACTCCTAATCCATTAGGAGCAGTCAGAGCTCGTGGGCTTGGCAACTTGCTGATGGATGAGGTTGCTGCTTTAACGTTGGTCTCCAGAGACCTGTCCCACTCTGGCCCTGATCCATCCCCTTACTCCATTCATCTCCAAGTATGCTGTATCTCCCCACTGCTGTCGGGAGGGCGATTCTCTGATAGATTTTGGACCGACTGTTGCAGAGACCATGCGGGCAAGTCTAGCTCCCGCTCCACCCAGTGAATTATCCCCAGTAGCCTCGACCCCCTGGGCCGGGCAAAGCTCACTGCTCTATGGGAGGGGGACACATTGATTCAGCTGGTCGTTTCAGATGCTTCCTTGTGCAAACACTCTTCAGGACAAAAAGTTAATCTTCAGGAACAGAGACCTCATCTCGTCACACGCGGCTCAGCATTTCACAGTGACTTGGTAAAGCACACAAATGCAGAGGATGGGGAGAGAGGGGAGAGGGAGAACGGTGGGGGCGAGAGAGGGAGGAAGAAAGAGAGAGAGAGAGGAGATAGAGAGAGAGAGAGAGAGAGAGAGAGAGAGATGAGAGAGAGACAGAGAGGAGATAGAGAGAGAGAGAGAGGAGATAGAGAGAGAGAGAGGGGGTGAAAGAGAGAGGGAAAGAGAGAGAGATAGAGAGAGAGAGGGAAAGAGAGAGAGATAGAGAGAGAGGGGGAAAGAGAGAGAGAGAGAGAGAGAGAGAGAGGATAAGAGAGAGATGGAGGGAAGAGAGAGGAAAGATAGAGAGATTGAGGAGATAGAGAGATAGAGAGAGGGAAAGAGTGAGAGGGAAAGAGAGAGAGAGGAGATAGAGAGAGAGAGAGAGGAAATACCAGCGGGAGGTTCATCTCCTGTTAGGGTCTCCCATGCTGGACAGGTCGAAGGGCAGACGCGTCGACTCATACCCGCTACCGGGAGCTTTGAGCCCTCCTGAAGGCAGCGCCCCTGTCGGAAAAAGTACGTGGCCAGCACGTGCCATTTAGGAGGGTAGTCTGAGTAGACGTATCTCCGCAGGGTCCTGAGTCGGAGAGCGCCACCTGGGTACGAACGCAGAGACCAGCGCCTGACCACCCTCCTCCAATGGGAGACTCAGAACCCCCGCAGAGACCCAGTGGTTCCTCTCACCCCAGAAGAAGTTGACCAATCTCCTCTGTATCCTGATTATACATAAAGAGGACGGGACCATAGTGGCCAGCCGGTACCACAGCATAGAGGCCACCAGCTGGTTTATAACTACAGCCCTGCCCCGGTAAGAGAGCACACCAAGGAGGCCTGACCAACGTCCCAGCCGGGCGACCACTTTCGCCTCCAGCTCCTGCCAGTTCGCCGGCCACGCCCCCTCAGTGGACTCAGGTAGACCCCCAGATAGAGGAGGTGCGTGGTGCTCCACGCAAAACCTGCCATCTCCTCCGGCAGGGAGTCCACCTCCCACGGACCCACCAAGAGACCAGAACATTTCCCCAGTTGATCTTGGCGGAGGATGCAGCTGAGAAAACCTGCTGGCACTCACGCATCCTCCGCAGGTCAACAGGGTCGGTGAACATCAAAATGACATCATCGGCGTAGGCCGAGAGAACCACCTCCATCTCCGGCCCCGGCACAACCAGGCCCGTCAACCGCCTCCGGAGAAGGCACAGGAACGGCTCTACACAGATGGAATACAGCTGACCGGACATGGGACATCCCTGACGAACTCCCCTCCCAAAGGGAATGGGGGCCAATAAAGAGCCATTGACCTTAACAAGGCACTCTGCAGCAGTGTATAAAGGTCGGACTGGTCAGGGGGGATCACCTGAGACAGCACGGGACCCAGGCGATTCGCCAATGCCCGTGCAAAAACTTTATAGTCCGTGCTGAGGAGAGAGACCGGGCGCCAGTTCTTCAAAAGGCGGAGATCGCCCTTCTTAGGCAGCAGGACAACTACTGCCCTGCGCCATGAGAAGGGCATCTCCCCGGTCGCCAGGCTCTCCCCCAGGACCTTCATATAGTCACCCCCCAGGACATCCCAGAAGGCTCTAAGGTACTCCACAGTCAGTCCATCCAGCCCTGGAGACTTGCCCCCCCTGAGCTGGTGCAAGGCACCCGTCAACTCGTCCAGAGTTAGGGGATCATCCAGGTGTTCAGCCACATCATTGCACACAGCGGGTAAGCCCTCCCACAGGACCCCTTGCTCCACCGCACTCGATGTGCCTGCCGAGAACAGAGTCCTGTAGAAAGACCGAACCGAGGCACCAATGCGCTCTGGATCCGTGACAGAGGAGCCATCATCCGCAAGCAACTCTACAAGCTGCCTGCGGGCTCCTCGCCCCTTCTCCAGAGAAAAGAAAAAGGGGGAGGCTCGGTCCAGATCGTGCAACATCTGGACTCGCGACCTCACATACGCGCCCCGGGACCTCCTAAGCTGCAAGTCCCTCAGTGCTCCCTTCTTCTCCTGGTACTCCTCCCACTCACACACGAAGCCCCACCAGTCTGATCCAGACGAGCCTCTGACTCGAGCAACTCCCTCTCAAGCCGTCCGATCTCGGAGTCCCGCCCCTTGGTCGACCCCCTCGCATAGTCCTGACAAAACAGACGGACGTAGGCCTTCCCCACGTCCCACCACTGCCTTAGGGAAAGGAAACGCCCCTGCCTCTCTCTCCACCTCGCCCAGAACTGCCTGAAGGACTCCGGGAATCGGCGATCCTCCAGCAGCTGGCTATTAAAATGCCAGTACGCGGACCCAGCCCGTGTGCGCGTCGGGATAAAATCCACTCGCACCAGGCAATGGTCCGAGCATGGCGCCGGCCGCATG
>CM069152.1:6709890-6809890 GCA_035221665.1 Okamejei kenojei | reverse complement strand
GTAGTCGGGATCGAACCCGGGTCTCCAGCGCTGCATTCGCTGTGAGGCCGTAACTCTACCGCTGCGCCACCGTGACTGCCCTCAGATTCCGATTTAATCTTTTCCACTTCACCTTAACCCTATGTCCCGTGGTCCTCGATTCACCTACTCTGGGGAAGGGGCTCGGGGCATCTACCCGATCTACTCCTCTCATGATTTTATACCCCTCTGTACGATCCTCCGCGTCTCTGTACTTGGGTAGTCGGCTCCCCTGACCAGCAGATGGTGCAGTACGTCTATCTGTCCAACAAGCAGGGTCGCAGTGAGAAACCGACAGTGAGTGAGCCATCCAATATCTACAATCGCCTAGTGCCACATGTGCCGGCAATCTGAAACCACAGGACACAATTGTTAGAGGGACACAAATCGCTGGAGTAACTCAGCGGGTCAGGCAGCATCTCTGGAGGAAAGGAATAGGTGACGTTTCGGGTCGGGACCCTTCTTCGGACCGATAGTGGAGGGTGGGGGAGAGTGGTGGGGGGGATGGGGTAATAAACTGCAGGCGGGGAAAGGCAAGAGAGTTGCTGCCTCACAGCGCCAGAGGCCCGGGTCCGATCCCGACTACTGGCGCTGGTCTGCACGGAGTTCGTACATTTTTCCCCGTGACCTGCGCGGGATGTCTCCGAGATACTTCGGTTTCCTCCCACACTCCAAAGAGGTGCAGGTGTGTCGGGTAATTGGCTCGGTGTGGATGTAACATTGTCCCCAGTGTGCGCAGGGAAGCGCGAGTGTGCGGGCTAGATCGCTGGCCGGCTCGGGCTCGGGTGGCCAAAAAGGGCCTGTTTCCGCGCCGTATCTCGAAAACTAACTAAAACCAGGGCCGGCAACAGATGCCCTCAGCAAGGGTGGAGCCCACAATGGCCCATTGTTGGCTGGGGAAAGTGTGATCACAAGAGGGACACCAGCATGCGACCAGTGGAACTGGGAGGACGACTAGGGTGGGCGAATAGAGGAGTCGAGTCAAGTCAAGTCACTTTTATTTCTATCGCACATTTAAAAAACAACTCTCCCCCGTTGGCCAAAGTGCTTTACATTGGTCTAAGAATAGTATAACAAACAACAGTGGTTCAGAGATTAAATACAAACAGCACTACATACATAAAGCCCTCGCTCAGAGGACGTCTAGAAAGGCTTGTGAGTACAGATGAGTTTTAAGACTCGATGTAAAGGAGTCGATGGAGGGGGCAGTTCTGATGGGAAGAGGGGGGCTGTTCCACAGTCTAGGAGCTGGAACCGCAAAGGCGCGGTCGGTCGCCCCTGAGCTGACGCCCAGACGGCGGGATGTTCCGCGGGAGAGGGAATGCAGGTGTTACTGGAAATACTCATCAGGTCAGGCAGTGTCTATAGGGGAGAAAAACGGAGAATCAAAAGACTGCAGATGCTGGCCAAGTTCTAGCCTTCCTGGAGAAGTGTTTCTATTTTAATTTCCACCTCCACGCAGGTCACGGGGAGAACGTGCAGACTCCGTACAGACAGCACCCATAGCCGGGATCGAACCCGGGAACTCCAGCGCTGTGAGGCAGCAGCTCGACCGCTTTGGCCGAGAATATCAGTTTCGAATGATATTCGGATTGCACTGATTCTGATTGCATTGAGTTGCCTGGGGTGAGGGAGGTGGAGGGAGGTGGAGGGAGGTGGAGGGAGGTGGAGGGAGCGGAGTCCACCTTCTATAGCTGCTGCATTCTCAAGCAAAACACAAAGTGCCGGAGGAACACAGCGGGTCAGCCAGCATCTGTGGAGAACAGGGAGAGGCGACCCCCTACTTCGGAGGCGCGGTCTCCGTCTGCAGCTCGTGTGGGTGAACACGGGGTGAATGCAAGATTGGACTTGACGCGTTAGCCCGGGAGGGGGTAGCAGAGGCCGCACGGTGGCGCAGCGGTAGAGTCGCAGCCTCACAGCGCCAGAGACCCGGGTTCGATCCCGACCACGGGTGCTGTCTGTGCGGAGTTTGTACGCTCTCCCCCAGACTGCGTGGGTTTTCTCCGGTTTCCTTCCACACCCCAAAGACGTGGAGGTTTGTAGGTTAATTGCCTTTGGTAAAAAAAATAGTGAACTGTCCCTAGTGTGTAGCATAGTGCTGGTGTGGAGGGTGGTCACTGGCCGCCACGGATTCGGTGGGCCGAAGGGCCTGTTTCCACACTGTATCTCCAGTCATTTAGAACGGAGATGAGGAAACACTTTTTCTCACAGAGAGTTGTGAGTCTGTGTAATTCTCTGCCTCAGAGGGCGGTGGAGGCCGGTTCTCTGGATGCTTTCAAGTGAGAGCTAGATAGGGCTCTTAAAGATAGCGGAGTCAGGGGATATGGGGAGAAGGCAGGAACGGGGTACTGATTGGGGATGATCAGCCATGATCACATTGAATGACGGTGCTGGCTCGAAGGGCCGAATGGCCTACTCCTGCACCTATTGTCAGAGTCAGAGAAAACTAGTACTGAGAGAGAGTAGAAACCCTGTCGAGGTTCCCCTTGTCCTTACGTCCCCACTAACAAGCTCGTCATGGTAAGATCACACAACATAGGAGCAGAATTAGCCCATCCAGTCTGCTGCGGCATTCAATCACGGCTGATCTATCTCTCCCTCTCAACCCCATTCTCCTGCCTTCGCCCCATAACATTTCACGCCCTTACTAATCAAGGGCCTGTCTTCTTCTTCTGGCGTGTGGCGTGCACAGCCTAAAGTTGTTGGACAACCTGTTCTATTTGATCGTCCGTGTGTGCGCGTCGAGTTGATTGCGTTCGTCAAAACAGGGCGGCCCACGCGAAGGTTGCAATCTCCCGCCCCGAGAACCTATCAATCTGCGCTTTAAAAATTACCCAGTGACTTGGTTTGATTCAATCCAGAGCTGCAGACGGAAAACCTCAGCAGGAAAAGGACTAAGTTTCACGTACGTGTCTTATGGTTCTCAGTCCACGAGGCCGGCACGGTGGCGCAGCGGTGGAGTCGCTGCCTCGCAGCGGCAGAGGCCCGGGTTCGATCCCGACCACGGGTGCTGTCTGTACGGAGTGTGTACGTTCTCCCCGTGACCGCGCGGGTTTTTTTTCCTCCCACACTCCAAACATGTACAGGTTTGAAGGGTCTCGAGTCGAAATTTCACCCAATCCTTTGCCCCAGATTTGCTGCCTGTCCCGCTGAGTTCCTCCAACGTTTTTATGTCTATCTTCGATTTAAACCAGAATCTTTGTACCTTAATTGGCTTCAGTTTTATAAAAATTGTAAACTGTCCCTGGTGTGCAGGATAGTGCTCGTGTACGGGGATCGCTGGTCAGCACGGGCTTGGTGGGCCGAAGGGCCTGTTTCCGCAGCGTGTCTCTCAACTAAGACAAAATGGTTAAAGCGGGAGATGTTTGAGATGATGAATCTGTTGCTGACTTCAATCAATTTGGCATCGTGGAGTTTCATCAGATTGTTGAACACAATCTGAGGTAGACACAAAAAAGCTGGGGTAACTCAGCGGGACAGGCAGCATCTCTGGGGAGAAGAGACGGGCGAAGTTTCGGGTCGAGACCCTTCTTTCTTCCGACACAATCTGAGATATGTTGCCCCTCTCAGTTTTTCACACGTTGTGAACTGTTGAGCAAGCAACGTTACGGGAGGGAGAACTCCGAAAGTGAGCTTGTTGCGTCGTATCGCGGGCTCGGACATCCGTTGCTACTTCCACTCTCATCATTCATCTCCAATCTCTCCCCTTCACCCCTTGATCTTGAGGAATGTGCTTTCATCCCGGGAAACATGAGAGCGAGAAATACATTTTTGCTGGAAAACGCAGTCTTAAAACGGGATGAGCAGTGGGCTTAGAAACTGCAGGAACTGCAGATGCTAATAAACACACAAAAGGACGCAAAGTGCTGGAGTAACAGCAACTCTGGAGGAACGTGGATAGGCGGCGTTTCGGGCCGAGACCCTTGTTGGGACTGGGCGGAGTGTGGAGGGAGAGCGCTGGCAGAGAGATGGGGGGTTGGACAAGGCCAGGTGAGTGATAGGTGGATACAGGTGAGGGGAGTATTGATTTGGCAGATGGATGGACAAAGGCCAGAGATGGAAGGAAGACAAAATGCTGAAAGGTAGGAAGGGCTTTTCTTGCTTAATTAAGTAATTCAACGTTCACACCACTGGGTTGTAAGCTGCCCAAGCAGAATATTTGAGCTTAGTTTAGAGATACAACATGCAAGCAAGCCCTTCGGCCCGTCTAGTTCGTGCCGTCCCTTTACACTAGTCCTATCCTACATTCTAGGGACAATTTACAGAGGGCCAATTAGCCTACAAACCTGCACGTCTTTGGGATGTGGGAGGAAACCGGTGCACCCGGAGAAAACCCATGCAGGTCACGGGGAGAACGTGCAAACTCTGTACAGACAGCGCTCGTAGTCAGGATCGAACCCGGGTCTCTGGCGCTCTACCCCTGCGCCAAGTGCCGCCCACAATGTGAGGTGCTGTTCCCCCAGTTTGCGTGTGGCCTCACTCTGTCCCAGGACAGGCGGGTCAGTATGGGAAGGGGAAGGGGAAGGGGAATTTTCATGGTTGGCCATCGGAAGATCCAGCAGGTCGGTCTTGGCCGACCGAGCGCAGTTGTCCGGCGAATCGGTCTCCTAGTCTTAAGTTCAGCTCAGCTCTTTAAAAATAAACCAGTACTGCCGCTACCAAAAATGGATGCTTTAAACTCATGGGTTTGCATTCCTGCGCCTCTGGGGGGGGTCACATCTGCCCTGACCTCCCGTCCCAGGCCTGTTTTTGATGCAGATGTCATGTTACTAAATCACCCCTGCAGCATTCCACAGTGTCAACACAAACACTCCCAGAACAGCCGAAACCTGGCTATTCACCCACAGAACAGGCCTCCTTTCAGCCTCAGTCTGTTTTCACTGGCAAAACCCTCCCTCGGAGTGAAGGAGGGTGTGTGTGTGTGTGTGTGTGTGTGTGGGGGGGGGGAGGGGGGGGGGGGTAGGTACAGTGTAGTCAACAAATATTTGCTGGTGTAGTTTAGATTAGTTTAGAGTTACAGCGCAGAAACAGGCCCTTCGGCCCACCGGGTCCGCACCGCCCAGCGATCCCCGCACACTGACACTATCCTACACGCACTAGGGATCATTTACAAAAAAATAATTCTACCAAGCCAATTAACCTGCAAACCTGTACGTGTTTGGAGTGTGGGAGGTAACGGAAGATCCCGGCGAAAACTCACGGGGAGAACGTGCAAACTCCGTACAGACAGCGCCCGCAGTCAGGATCGAACCCGGGCCTCCCGCGCTGTCAGGCAGCGAGCTAACACTGCGCCACCGTGCCACCCTACTCTGATATAATGACTAAGTATTCTGTTTTTTTTTTTTAAATGTGTTTAAAGGATAAACATCAGGCGGGAGATGAGGAGGTAGGTTTATTTACCAGAATAATTTTCAGATTATTTTCATTCAAATGTTTAAGGAAGTCAAAAATAAATTGAGGCAGGTTGCTGATTCAGCAGATGTGTGAATAAACCCGTCTACAAATAAACTCTGAAGGGAAAACAAATGAGCTAATGTCCGGTTTACTAACCATGTTCATTTGGAACTCTGTCTGTAAACCTATCCCACAGCCAACAATGCACCAGTGTGGGCTCCACATCAACATTGCTTTTTGCATATCTTCCATTCATTTCTCCTAAGTACCGTCTATATCTCTTGTTCCTCTTTCCCCTGTCTCTCAGTCTGAAGAAGGGTCTGGACCCGAAACGTCACCTATTCCTTCTCTCCACAGATGCTGCCTGACCCGCTGAGTTACTCCAGCTTTGTGTGTCTCTCTTCACTTCGATCTAGACGGGGAGAAGGCAGGAGAATGTGGTTAGGAGGGAGAGATAGATCAGCCGTGATTGAATGGCGGAGTAGGCTTGATGGGCCGAATGGCCTAATTCTACTCCTATCACATGATCTAATGATCTTAAAATTAACCCAATGCCCTCACAAGATGCATCGAACACTGACCACCAGCATTTAACTATTAGCTGTGTATGGAAAGGTGCAATGTTTAAATTACTGGATTAACAGCGCCAGAGACCCAGGTTCGATCCCGACTAGGGGGCGCTGTCTGTGCAGAGTTTGTACGTGCTCCCCGTGACCTGCGTGGGTTTTCTCCGGGAGCTCCGGAGAAATTTACAGATTTCTATAAATTTACAGAAATGTATCCATTTTATAGATGCAATATTGTCCCTGGTGGGTGTAGGATGGTGTTAGTGTGCGGGGAGCGCTGGTCGGCGCGGAGCCGGTGGGCCGAAGGGCCTGTTTCCACGCTGTATCTCTAAACTCAACTAATCCAAAGTCCCAATTTCATCTTTAACCCAAGCCTTCAGCCCGACCCACATCAAGCATCAACGGTTCGTCAAAGATCCAATGATACTCTGTTGTCACGTGTACTCCGGCTCAGAGAAGCGCTTTGTTTAGCGGACAACCCGGTAAAATCATGCAGCAGAGCTCGCCCGGGCCGTACACAAGTGTCGCCATGTTCCTGCCACCGACAAAGTTACAAACGTTCACCGAATAATCCTACCTTCCCTCACGAACTTCTCCCTGTCGCTGCTCCTGGCAGCCCCCCCCCCCCTCACCCCTCTCACCCCCACACTTTGCAATGGCCCCCCTCCCCATCTCCCATGTCCCCCCTCTCTCCATGGCCCACCCTTCCTCTCCAACAGAACCCCCACCCCCCCCTCCGACAGCCCCCCTCACCCTCGACAGCCGTGGCAGCCCCCATACACTTCTCCCTTGCCGCCATCTATGCACCTGCTCCCGCAACACATCAAAACCCATTGACTTTTGGTTGAGAGATTCTACACAAAAGGAGGCCAAGGGCAGTTAATTTTATCATTGACCTGACCCTACCTGTGCAATGTAACAGTTCTCTAACATCCCTCCCCCTACCTGTCCCACTTCTCAAATCCAATTTGCTATTTTTAGCAAAGGTGGACTTGTTCACCGTCACATCCTGGTGTGGGCCAAGGTCATCGTCAAATATTGTCAACAACAAGATTCCAAGTGCCAATCCTTTTGGGGGTTCCACTAGATATTACAGCTTATTGACAACACCTTCTGGTTTCTCCTGTGAACGAATTCTCTGTCCAATCTGTCACTTTCCCGTTGCTACCTTCGGGCGTTCACTTCTGCCCTGAATCCTCCGTGGAATATCTTGCCACAAGCCTTCAGACAGTCAAGGTGCAGAGCAGAATGCTGACTCGCATTCAGACTGTGGACTTTAGAGATACAGCGCGGGGAACAGGCCCTTTGGTCCACCGGACCCATTCACTAGCACCACCCTACAACACCCTAACACCAATTTACAATTTTTACCGAAGCCAATTAACCGACAAACCTGCGCGTCTTTGGAGTGTGGGAGGAAACCGGAGCACCCGGAGAAAACCCACGCAGGTCACGGGGAGAACGTACAAACTCCGTACAGACAGTGCCCGTAGTCGGGATCGAACCCGGGTCCCTGGCGCTGTAAAGCAGCAACTTCACCTCTACGCCACCGTGCCACACATGAGACGTCTTACCAGTAGCTTTGCTTCTTACACCAAGAGATTTCTGTGAGGATTGTGGGCCAATTTGGTGATTGGTGAGTTATTCCACAGCCATGTCATGTAACCACCAAAATGGAGAATACTAAATGAAGTTGCTCTCAGCTGGCAGTGTGGCTGCTGTTGCCGCTGCGGCTCGACAGATGTGAAAACCAGGGGAGGGCAGAACGCAGGAGTAGAAGCGGCTGCCGCGGAGAGGCTGGGGCTGGAGCCTGGAGACAGGCCCTCGCGAGCCGGCGGTGGAGCCTCGCGGGCTGGAGCCTGGAGACAGGGCCTCACGGGCTGGAGACAGGGCCTCACGGGCTGGAGACAGGCCCTCGCGGGCTGGAGCCTGGAGACAGGGCCTCACGGGCTGGAGACAGGCCCTCGCGGGCTGGAGCCTGGAGACAGGGCCTCACGGGCTGGAGCCTGGAGACAGGCCCTCGCGGGCCGGCGTGGAGCCTCGCGGGCTGGAGCCCCTCGGGTCGGAGGTGGAGGTGGAGCATCGTGGGTCGATGGAGCCCATGTCTGGGGCTTGGGCCGGCGCCACAGAGGCGTCTAGAGAGGAGATCGGCAGCGGTAGTGGAGAGGTCGGTGCGGCGGTCGATAATGGCGCCGACCGACGGACAAAGACGGACCACGTGGAAGTCAGTGGATATTTTTAAGGCAGAGATAGATAGATTCTCGATCAGTACGGGTTAGAGGTTATGGGGACAAGGCAGGAGAATGGGGTTAGGAGGGAGAGATAGATCAGCCATGATTGAATGGCAGAGTAGACTTGATGGGCTGAATGGCCTAATTCTACTCCTATCACTTATGACCTTTGAACGTTTAACATCCTACACACCAGGGACAATTTCCAGAGACCGATCTACAATCTCAAATGTAGATACAAGAAACTGTTAGCAGGTTTATAAAATAGACACAACTTGCTGGAGTAACTCAGCGGGTCAGGCAGCATCTCTGGGGAACATGGGCAGGTGATGTTTCGGGTCAGGGCCCTCTACAAACCTGTACGTCTCTGGGATGTGGGAAGAAACTGGATAACCTGTTGGAAACCCACGTGGTCACCGGGAGAACGTACAAACTCCACACAGGCAGCACCCGAGGTCAGGATCGAACCCGGGTCTCTGGCGCTGTGAGGCAGCAGCTCAACCGCTGCGCCCGACTGCAGGATATTTTCAGCATTTGGTAACCGATTGCGTTGGAGATATGGACGTTGTTGGCCTTCTTTGGGGTCTGGGTGGTAATTCAACTGCAAGGAGCGGGTAGCTATAATGAAACTCACCCAGACTTCATTCCATTCATTTTGCTCAGGAATGCGTCTGAACACATAGGTAGACTCATTGAACATTCTGCCTGCGTGGAAGCTAAGGAAATAAGTGGCATTTTTGAAGCAGCTGCCATAACTCTGGGGCACAGGACATTATCCTGGTCGGTGCGAGCAACGCACTGCCTGCCACGCCACAGACAGCAAGCTTGCACAAGCTACTCTGCAATAAATGATCATATATCAAATGGCCAGATAAATGACCATAGGGGGGCACGGTGGCGCGGCGGTGGAGTTGCTGCCTTACAGCGCTTGCAGCGCCAGAGACCCCGGGTCGATCCCGACTACGGGCGCTGTCTGTTCGTTGGTATGTTCTCGCCGTGAGCGCGTGGGTTTTCCCCGAGATCTCCGAGAAACAGTAAGACAGGTACATGGATAGGACGGGTTTGGAGGGATATGGACCAGACGCAGGCAGGTGGGACTGGTGTAGCTGGGACGTGCTGTGGGCAGGTTGGGCCGAAGGGCCTGTTTCTGCACGGTATGACTCTATGACACCGAGGAGCCTCACGGTGGCAACGGGAGACGGGGACTGCATCACCGTATGGTGACACCGTCCTCGGCTGCGGCCCTTCACCAACCAGCGTGATTTACCAATTTCACAGCGGTGAGAAAACAGGTTGTAAGACTTTACACCAGAGATCCTACACCGGAGCAAGATAGACCACTCCTGCTCAATGCGATGGGCTGGCGTGCAGTCGCAACGGACCGGAACCTGGGCCTTTTTTTCGTCCATTTCCGTTACCGGACCCGACCCGCAGTGTAATCAGCGTTGCGGGGGAACGGTTTGTGTTAATAAAATAACATTCTGAAAATGAGGAGAAGATTTTTCGCAAATGACTTTTATGTTTACGAGGATGTTTCCGTAACCGGCTTCCATCTCTGCACTAGTATCCTATGGGATCTCTGGTGCGGAGACGGAAGACGGTTACGGAAATGGGGCCGAAAACTACCCATGAACCTGCCCATGACCGTACTACCTCTTTTTCCTCGAGTGGACTATCTTGCCCGCAGTAGGATCTTAGCTGTACACATCCCAACAGGTCAGGCTGCTTTGTGCTTGGTATTCTCATGAGTAACATGAATAGCAAGGACAACGACAGCCTTAAAAACTCGGAGCCACAAACACTTCCCCGTGCAACTGAAGCCCAGATAGAGGGTCATTTTTATTCACAATACATACAGGATAATAATGGGAGCTGGGTGGGTGAGTGAGCGCGCTGTAATTCAACACTACGGTTCAGGTGACATCTTAAGTCATCGTGAACCATCGACCAGCCCCACACAGTGAATCACTCACACACACACACACACACGGTGTTCTTTGCTACATTCATCCAGTGCCTTTCATTCCCGTGAGGATCAGCTTTCCCCCCGAGACTCTCGCTGGGGGAAGGCTGTCGGGCTCAGCTGGAGTTGCAGTATTTTATTTTGATCAAAAAATGTATTCAATTCTTAAAAATAATATTTACAACACAATAGAACAAAGCAGGACCCAACACCATAATACAGGACAAACAAAAATACCAAATCGACAATAGACAATAGGTGCAGGAGTAGGCCATTCGGCCCTTCGAGCCAGCACCGCCATTCAAACTGCTATACCACTATGTTACAATCCTTGTCAAGGAATGCATTCAACCCCCCCCCGCGGTGCCCAGCGGTCCCGGAAATCCCCCAGGGCGAGTCCCTCTCCAATCCCACCCGGGCGCGGACATAACCCCGGAGAAGGGGCAGAGCCCTCTTCCGCCTGCCGCTGAGTTGAGGTATTTGCGGGGGGATATTGGAAAGTTGACTCCAATATGCAATCTCTCGCTGCTTGGCTCAAACAGCCGACACAAGAACGACAGGCTGTGACCAGACGAGCCTGCTCATGGAACACAATGGGCACTGGTTAAGTCAAGGGTATCGCTCTTGCAATGTTAATGCGTGACGGATGTGTAGTGCAATAGTGCAGCAAGTAGACAGATTCATAGAGTGATACAGCATGGAAACAGGCCCTTCAGCCCAACCTGCCCACACCGGCCAACATGTCCCAGCTACACCAGTCCCACCTGCCTGCGTTTGGTCCATATCCCTCCAAACCTGTCCTATCCATGTACCTGTCCAACTGTTTCTTAAACGTTGGGATAGTCCCAGCCTCAACTACCTCCTCTGGCAGCTTGTTCCATAAACCCACCACCCTTTGTGTGAAGGTACACAAAAGGCTGGAGAAACTCAGCGGGTGCAGCAGCATCTAAGGAGCGAAGGAGATAGGCGACGTTTCGGGTCGAGACCCTTCTTCAGACTGGTCAGGGATCAGGGAAACGAGAGATATAGACGGTGATGTGGAGAGATAAAGAACAATGAATGAAAGATATGCAAAAAAGTATCGATGATAAAGGGAACAAGCCATTGTAAGCTGTTTGTGGTGTGAAAATGAGAAGCTGGTGCGACTAGGGTGGGGGAGAGAGATAGAGAGAGAGGGAATGCCAGGGCCCGAGGGCTGAGGGAGAGGTGAGAGGGGGAGGAGACAGCGAGGGTTAACAGAATTGAGAAAATTCAATGTTCAAGCCCAGAGGATGCAGACTCCCCAAGCGGAATATGAGGTGCTGTTCCTCCAGCTTGCGGTGTTGCTCACTCTGGCCGTGGAGGAGGCCCAGGACCGAGAGGTCGGATACGGGATGGGAGGGGGAGTTGAAGTGCTAAGCCACCGGGAAGTCGGGTTGGTCAATGCGGACCGAGCGGAGGTGTTCGGCGAAACGATCGCCAAGCCTCCGCTTGGTCTCACCGATATAGATCATCTGGCATCTGGAGCAGGTGAACCTCTGTCGGACCTGGAAGGACTGCTTGGGTCCCTGAAAGGAGTGGAGGGGGGAGGTGAAGGGACAAGTGTAGCATTTCTTGCGGTTGCAAGGGAAAGTGCCCGGGGAAGGGGTAGAGCGGGAGGGAAGGGAAGAATTGTCAAGAATTGACTCTCTTTTGACTCTTCCCATTTCCTCCAAACACAAGGCACTCAAATACACTTGGACCATTTCCGACATTTCCCTACCATTCCTTGACCTCACCATCTCTATTGCAGGTGATACACTCCTGACCGACATCCACTACAAACCAACTGACTCCCACAGTTACCTGGACTACTCTTCCTCCCACCCTGCTTCCTGTAAGGACTCCATCCCCTATTCCCAATTCCTCCGTCTACGCCGCATCTGCTCCCAGGATGAGGTGTTCCACACCAGGTCATCACAAATGGCCTCATTCTTCAGAGAACAGGAAGCAAAGAGTCAAAAGAGAGTCAATTCTTGTCAATTCTTCCCTTCCCTCCCGCTCTACCCCTTCCCCGGGCACTTTCCCTTGCAACCGCAAGAAATGCTACACTTGTCCCTTCACCTCCCCACTCCACTCCTTTCAGGGACCCAAGCAGTCCTTCCAGGTCCGACAGAGGTTCACCTGCACCTCCTCCAACCTCATCTACTGCATCCGCTGCTCCAGATGCCAGATGATCTATATCGGTGAGACCAAGCGGAGGCTTGGCGATCGTTTCGCCGAACACCTCAGCTCGGTCCGCAATAACCAAGCCGACCTCCCGGTGGCTCAGCACTTCAACTCCCCCTCCCATCCCGTATCCGACCTCTCGGTCCTGGGCCCCCTCCACGGCCAGAGTGAGCAACACCGCAAGCTGGAGGAACAGCACCTCATATTCCGCTTGGGGAGTCTGCATCCTCTGGGCTTGAACATTGAATTGTCTCAATTCTGTTAACCCTTGCTGTCTCCTCCCCTTCCCACCTCTCCCTCAGCCTCGGGCCCTTGGCATTCCCTCTCTCTCTATCTCCCTCCCCCACCCTAGTCGCACTAGCTTCTCATTTTCACACCACAAACAGCTTACAATGGCTTGTTCCCTTTATCACCGATACTTTTTTGCATATCTTTCATTCATTGTTCTTTATCTCTCCACATCACCGTCTATATCTCTCGTTTCCCTGATCCCTGACCAGTCTGAAGAAGGGTCTCGACCCGAAACGTCGCCTATCACCTTCGCTCCTTAGATGCTGCTGCACCCGCTGAGTTTCTCCAGCCTTTTGTGTAACCCTCGATTCTCCAGCATCTGCAGTTCCTTCTTTAACCCTTTGTGTGACGACATGTGTGCGTATATATATGTATATTTACATATATATGTGCGTGTGTGTTAGAGATACAGTGTGGAAACAGGCCCTTCGGCCCACTGAGTCCGCGTCAACCAACGATCCCCGCACATTAACACGATCCTACACACACGGGACAAGTTACAATGACACCAAACCGATTAGCCTACAAACCTGTGCGTTTGTGGACGTTTGGTCCATTTCAGTCCAAGGTGGCCCGGTGGCGCAGCGGTAGAGTTGCCGCCTCACAGCGCCAGAGACCCGCCCGCGTTCGATTCTGACTACGGGTGCTGTCTGCGTGGAGTTTGTACGTTCTCCCCGTCACCTGTTATCCCAACGTTTCTCCGAGAGCTTTGGTTTCCTCCCACACTCCAATGATGTACAGTACAGGTTTGAGGTTAATTGGCTCGGTATAAGCGTAAATTGTCCCTGGCGTGTGTTAGTGTGCGGGGGGATCGCCGTACGGTACGGACTCGATGGGCCAAAGGGCCTGTTTCCGCGCTGTATCTCTAAACTAAACTAACCAGACTGCGGTAAATGTTAATCACTGCCCAGTATCCTCGCGGGACCCGGATATTAATTAATAGTGTGGCGGGCCATTGTTTCACGTTTTAATTGCTTTTGGTGATTATAACATTTTATGTTTACATTTGTATATTTTTCTTTTCCTTCCTGTTTCTGTTTTCTCGCTCTTAACCTATTGGCCTTTACTCCTGTCTTGAATAATTCACCCTGGTGGGTGGTAACTACCCTGAAGGGGATTGGTTAGTCACCGGGCCGTACAGCACAGAAACAGGCCGTTCGGCCCAACTTGCCCATGCCGGCCTACATGCCCCATCTACGCAAATCACACCTGCCGCATTTTAGGTGATTGTATAACTCATCCTCTCTCCTTTCTTCCTCCATATAACCCCCCATCATCCCCCCCCCCCACTTCCCCCTCTCTCCCCTACCCCCACCTGGACATGCACCTATTTCTCCCCTCCCCCTCCCTCTCCACCTACATCCCTTCCTCAAGCTTCACACATAGCAACACTGCAATCCCTCTCTCTCACACCTTCTGTTTTGTCATCGCTGGTCTTTGTCCAACCATCAGCCCGCCAATCCCCCCCCCCCCTCCCTCCCTCACCTATATCCACCTATCACTCACCAGGCTTTATCCTGTCCCTCCTCTCTTCCAGCTTTCTTACCCCCTTCCCCCTCCCCAACATTTAGTTTGAAGAAGAGACCCTATTCCACAGATGCTGCCTGACCCGCTGAGTTACTCCAGCACTCTGTGAAACGTCACCTATCCACGTTCTCCACAGACGGGCAGCATCTCTGGAGAAAAGGAATAGGTGACGTTTTTTTTTTTTGGGTCGAAACGTCACCTATCCCTTTTCTCCAGAGATGTTATGTGACCCGCTGAGTTACTCCAGCACTCTGTGAAACGTCACCTATCCGTGTTCTCCACAGATGCTGCCTGACCCGCTGAGTTACTCCAGCACTCTGTGAAACGTCACCTATCCCTGTTCTCCACAGATGCTGCCTGACCCGCTGAGTTACTCCAGCACTCTGTGAAACGTCACCTATCCGTGTTCTCCACAGATGCTGCCTGACCCGCTGAGTTACTCCAGTGCTCGGTCCGTACCTTATCCACAATGACGACTTTAGTGGATGTGGATATTGGGGTTAAATTAAACGGACTTGTTCTGCTCACTGTTGTTATTGCAAACCCACGATATTGTTCGGGCTACAAAAACATTGTCAGCCACAAACGCACCGATGTTTAATACACCCGTGACGTCCTCATTAGCTCGTCGCTGCTCAACCCTGAGGTCTCTGTGAAGATGCACTTTAGTTTCATTTGGTTTAGACACAAAGTGCTGGAGTAACTCAGCGGGACAGGCAGCATCTCTGGAGGGAACGAATGGATGACGTTTCGGGGTCGAGACCCCTCCTCAGACACGTCTCCAAAGACGTGCGTGTCTGTAGGTTAATTTAGCTTTGGTTAAAAAAAGTTATAAATTGTCGCTAGTGTGTGTAGGATCCCTGGTCGGCGCAGACTCGGTCCAGACCCTCCTTCGGACTGAGAGTCAGGGCAGCGGGAGACACAGAGATAAGGAAGTGTAAGGTGTGAAAACGAGTCATCAAAGGGGATGGGGTCCAAGGGAAATGTGGAAAAGGTCAATGTGGGCAGGAGTAATTGACAACGGACCATACAGCGATAAAGTGTAGTCAGGGCGACAATCAGAGTGCTCGGAGAGCAGGAGGAATCACAGAGTGGAATAGAGTCGACTCCAAACACCTCCCTTGGATCTGCATCCCCTCAACATCCTGCCTCCAATGGAAATGTAACAACTTATTGACATTTTGTTCAGTTTGGAGATGCAGCGCAGAAACAGGCCCTTCGGCCCACCGAGTCCGTGCCGACCGGTGATCCCCACACACTAACACTATCCTGCACACACCGGGGACAATTGACAATGTTTTTTAACCAAAGCCAAATGAACCTACAGACACGCACGTCTTTGGAGTGTGGGAGGAAACCGGAGCACCCGGAGAAAACCCACGCGGTCACGGCGAGAAGGTGCAACCTCCATACAGAGAGCGCCCGTAGACAGGATCGAACCCGGGCCTCTGGCGCTGTGAGGCAGCGACTGTACCAGTGGGCCACTCTGCACAAGTCCTCTGTACTTGTGGCGAAGCTGGATCTCTCTCCATCACCCTATCCCTTCCCCACTCTCACAAACAGCCCATGGAAAGCTTCTCTTAGAAACGTGTACAATTATAAAAGGACTGGACAAGCTAGATGCAGGAAAAATGTTCCCAATGTTGGGCGAGTCCAGAACCAGGGGCCACAGTCTTAAGAATAAAGGGGGAGGCCATTTGAAACTGTGATGACAAAAAAACTTTTTCACCCAGAGAGTTGTGAATTTGTGGAATTCTCACCCACAGAAGGCAGTGGAGGCCAGATCACTGGATGGATTTAAAAGAGAGTTGGATAGAGCTCTCGGGGCTAGCGGAATCAAGGGATATGGGGAGAAGGCAGGCACGGGTTACTGATTGGGGACGATCAGCCATGATCACAATGAATGGCGGTGCTGGCTCGAAGGGCCGAATGGCCTCCTCCTGCACCTATTTTCTATGTCTCTATGTTCCTATGCACATGCCTCATCAAATCCTTTAATCATCCTAAATCAATTAATGAGATCATCCTTTAATCTTTTCGACCCAGGAGCGCAGTCTTAGAAGATAACCTCCCACGGCATTTAGCCCACTTTAGCCGACGGTGATTCCTGCTGCACCCCACGCCTGGGCATGTCGGTGCCCAAACTGCATCTGCTGCTTGTGTAGGAGTGTGACCTTGCTCGCAGATGCCAGTGTGGATTTGCAGAGAGAGTCTGGAGAAAATTGCAAGGTTCCCTGTCCCGGTTTATTCCGAACAGCGACACAACAGAGAGGACTCTGCGATTTACGGACTGTTCCCAGGGATGCATTCAGAGACGGGCTTCAGGTGCTGCTGGAGGGTCATCAACTCGGTGAAAGACGCGCGTTGGTCTGCCCGAGCGTTGTTGACCTCCCGGCCGAGCGAGATGTCCGTCGGGGAATGTTGCCGACTGGCCCTCTGCAGACTGCAGGAGTACGCGCTGAGGGACGCACTGAAGCTCGGTGCAGCCAACGCCAAGGCTCGGTGGGGGAGGGCCACCGTCTAGGGTCCTCCCGCTGCTGGACATGGGGGGCAGAGTCCGGTGAGAACACCCCTCAAACAAGGGAAGGGTTATCACCCCAGGTGGCCACATGAGTGGCGAGAGTGTGGGGGTAAAATCGTGCGATTTGTGTAAACACGATTGTTGAATGTATGTGTAGCCTCCGAGAATAGTTGGCGCGGTTTCTGCATTGTACCTGCATGTTCGCGACATAATTTATTGATTTGGTTCGTGTTTTGGTCCCGTGACACCGGCCAGCACAGTGGCACAACAGGTAGAGCCGGTGCTTCGTAGTACCAGAGTCCCTGGTTCAATCCCAGTCTCGGGAGCTGTCTCGTTTTCCCGCTCCCCTCATTCTGCTGCCCGGCGCACGGCGCACGGCGGTGGAGTCGCTGCCTGACAGCGTCAGGGACACGGGTTCGATACTATCTATCTCTGCCTTAAAAATATCCGCTGACTTGGCCTCCACAGCCATCTGTGGCAAAAAAAAAATCCACAGATTCACCACCCTCTTCCAAATACAATAAAGTACAAACTCCGCACAGGCAGCGCCCGCAGTTAGGATCGAACCCGGGCCTCTGGCGCTGTATGGGCTGCAACCCCACCGCTGTACTACATCTGTAGGAAGCACCAGCTGACAGCCCGGCGTGCGAGGTGGCAACTCTGACACATGACGGCGATCAACAACATGTATCCTCCCCGCGTTCCTCTCGCTACTGGCAGAGCGGAGTAGCCAGTGGCTCTGGCTGAAGAGGAAAGACCCCATTTGGTCTCCCAAATAACCGACTGGACAGATGCAGAGGGGGGTGGTTCTGGGACGGCAGAATGCACCGCTGAGCCTACTGGAGACGTCGTGGGTTCAATCAGCGAAACGTTGATGAAAGTAGGTGCCCACTTGATAACCCCAGTGACGTGTCTGCCTAGCCTTTCTCAACATCGGAGGAGCATAGGTGAGTGCAGAAGGCTCCCGTCACCATCAGGAGTAAATTGATATTTGGCACCTTGGATTTTAACATCTAGTCCTGTGTATTTGCAAACATCCCGGTCGGCTTCACTTGAGGCACAAGGAACCGTGATGTTGGAATCTTGAGCAGAACCACAAAACGCTGGCGAAACTCTATGGATCAGGTCCCGTCTGGGGAGGGAAATAGAGTCATAGAGTGATACAGTGTGGAAACAGGCCCTTTGGCCCAACGTGCCCGCACCGGCCAACATCCCCCAGTTACACTAGTCCCACCTGCCTGTGTTGGGCCCGTATCCCTCTAAACCTGCCCTATCCATGTACCTGTCCAACTGTTTCTTAAACGTTGCGATTGTCCCAGCCTCGACTACCTCCTCCAGCAGCTCATGCCAAGCGCCCACCACCCTTTGTGTAAAAATCATCACCTCTTAAGGGCCCAGTCCCACTTGGGTGTCATTTGTGTGTCACGCAGTTGGCGCGTGAAGATGTTGTACATCCCAAACTCATGGGGCACCGCGCGGGACCGCGTGTCACTGCCCACGTCACCACGCACCACGCACGCGTACGGCGTGACGCATAAATGATCTCGCGTGAATTACACGCATATGACACCCAAGTGGGACGGGCCCTTTAGCTTTCTATTAAATCATTCCCTCCTCACCCTAAACCCATGTCCTCTGGTTCTTGATTCCCCTACTCTGGGCAAGAGACTCTGTGCATTTACTTGAACTGTGGACGAGACATTCAGACTTAGTTCTCCGTTCACTGATAAAGTGGCGTTTAGAGTCATTGTCATCGAGACATAGAGTGATACAGCGTGGAAACAGGCCCTTCGGCCCAACTTGCCCACATGTCCCATCTACACCAGTCCCACCTGCCTGCGTTTGGCCCACATCCATCCAAACCTGTCCTATCCACGTCTGAATGTTTCTCACACCTTTTTAAATATTTTTAATCGGGAAGAATTCGTGATTAGTACTGGTTCCAGCGGTTATGGGGGGGAAGGCAGGAAAATGGGTAAACCAGCTAGGATTGAATGGCGGAGTAGACTTGATGGGCCAAATGGCCTAATTCTGCTCCTGTAATCTTTAACAATCGCGGTGCCCGGTTAGGGACCGATTGTGGGGACTCAAAGCTGCAGGAGCTAAGACCGCCGCAACGTGGGAGCTGAGACCGCCCCAACGTGGGAGGAAAGGGGGAGAGAAGGTAAGACTTTATTGCCTTGCATCACAGTGGGGAATGTGGAGGAGCCGCTGTGGTGGATGTTTATGTCAAACATTCATGCAGTTGTGTGTCTTGTTGCTCCCTTGGTATGACTGCACGGCGAACCAAACTCGCCGTATGTTGCGGAACCTACTTGGCCAACAAGTGCGATTATGATTTTGATTAAACCTATGGACACGGGAACATGTAAACGGACCAGGAGTGGCAAACAATGGAAGGTTTACCTGTTGTGGACGCAATAACGCAATGAAAAGATGCAAACTATTCAAACGTTTGTCGTGGACCGTAACCAGGTGGAACTGTAAAGTTGTGGAAAAAAATTGATTCCCTTTACATTTATTGTGTGAAAGTTAATGATTAAAAAAAAATTGTTGTCTCAAATTAAAATTCAAACTTCTGAACTTAAAAACAAAGTTGCCATACAGTTAAGTCAAGTCACTTTTATTTCTATAGCACATTTAAAAAACAACTCTCGTTGGCCAAAGTGCGTTACATTGGTGGAGATACTAACGTTATACAACGGTTCACTTCTAACTGTTAATTCATCAAAGCTTTCTGGAATGATAAGGCAGCTGCTGTGATGACAAGGCTTGGCTGGCTCTGCACACCATGTAATGCGGTGTGGTGAGGAATGGGATGGATGGGGGGGGGGGGGACAGGATGTCAGTCGGGAACTTTCGATGCCCGGAGCAAATGGGAGTTTGAGAGAGTGCGGAGTTTCCTGTGTGTGTTTGCTGCTGAGCTGGCAGCAGCTGTTCCCTTCCTCGCTGTGGGAGGCAGGGTAACAGACTGCAGACGTCGCCCACCCGGCGGGAAGCTTATCCCAGCTCCGCTGCCACAGTGAACACTCACGCAAAGGCAGAAAGAAGCAAAGCAGCAAAGATTCCAGACTGGGAGAGCTGGAGCAACTCAGCCGGTCGAGCAGAACCTCTCGGGAAAAGGGAGCTAGCGACCTTCTTCAGACCGAGAGTCAGGGGAAAGGGAAACTTCCTCTGTCGTGTGGCGTGCGCAGCCTAAAGTTGTCGGACAACTTGTTCTATTTGATCTTCCGTTTGTGCGCGTCGAGTTGGTTGCATTAGTCGAAACAGGGCGGCCCACGCGAAGGTTGCAACCTCCCGCCCCAGGGGAAAGGGAAGCGAGAGATACAGGTGGTGACTGAGTATAGATTGACACAAAAAGCTGGAGTAACTCAGCGGGATCTCTGGAGAGAAGGAGTGGGTGACGTTTCGGGTCGGGTCGGGGCGGCACAGCGGTAAAGTTGCCGCCTTACAGCGCTCGCAGCGCCAGAGATCCGGGTTCAACCGGGAACTTTCGGAAGATACAGACGGTGATATAGAGATATAGATATAGAAAGATATGCAAGAAATTAACGATGATAAAAGTGATGATGATTCAGACTCTTAGTCTGAAGAAGGGTCTCGGTCCGAAACGTCACCTATTCGTTCTCTCCAGAGATGCTGCCCGTCCCGCTGACTTACTCCGGCATTTTGTGTCTGTCTTCGGTTTAAAATACACATATAAGATTGTTAAGGGTTTGGACACGCTAGAGGCAGGAAACATGTTCCCGATGTTGGCGGAGTCCAGAACCAGGGGCCACAGTTTAAGAATCAGGGGTAAGCCATTTAGAACGGAGACGAGGAAACACTTTTTCTCACCGAGAGTGGTGAGTCTGTGGAATTCTCTGCCTCAGAGGGCGGTGGAGGCCGGTTCTCTGGATACTTTCAAAAGAGAGCTAGATAGGCTCTTAAAAATAGCGGAGTCAGGGGATATGGGGAGAAGGCAGGAACGGGGTACTGATTGGGGATGATCAGCCATGATCACATTGAATGGCGGTGCTGGCTCGAAGGGCTAATATTAATAATATTAAAAATTAATATTATTGTTACCTATTGTCTATTGTCTATTGTCTATTAAACCAACACCTGCAGTTCCTTCCTACACAAACAAGTAACTAAACTATTTTAATCTGCATCTTCTTAAGGAACTGTAGATGCTGGTTTAAACCGCAGACACAAAAAACTCAGATTTGTCAGACAAGATCTCCCCGTCACAAAACCATGCTGACTTTGGCCTACTGTATCCTGCACCTATAAATACATCAAATGCTCATCCTTTATAATGGGCTCTGAAATCTTACTAAACTCCGAAGACGGGCTAACCGGCGTATAGTTTCCGCTGAAGATAGACACAAAATGCTGGAGTAACTCAGCGGGTCAGGCAGCATCTCCGGAGAGAAGGAATCTTTTATTTATGAGTATTAAGGGATATATCAACCATATAAATGGTTGGACCATATACAGGCCGAAATACCCATGCAGTACCTCTCAAAAATATGACAATAATATATTTTTTAATAATATTATTATTAATAAAACTATTAGGAGAGATATCAATCATATCTATGGTTAAACGGTATGTAGGCCAAAGGGCCTTTTGTTTCCAGGCAGTATTTCTAAACAATATTAATATAACATTATTTTTAATATTATTAATAATAAGACTATTAAGAAATATATCAACCATATATATCGTTGAACTATGTACAGGCTGAAGGGCCAATTCCATGCAGTATTTCTAAAAAATATTAAGATAATACATTCTTATTAATATTATTAATATTATTATCAATGCTACTATTAAGAGAGATATCAACCATATTTATGGTTGGACAATACATAGGCCGCAGGGCTTGTTTCCATGCATTATCTTAAAAAAATATTATAATATTATTTCATTAATACGTCCATAAAGTGACATATCAGGCCAAATATGGTTGATATCAACCAATAAAATGTATTACAGAGATTTATCCACAGGCAATGGAGCTGCGCACGATATACTGTCGATATACTGCATGTTAAACCAAGGACAATCCTCCGCCTTTATTGTGTAAAAGGATGGCATTTCCGATAGATAAACTCTGGAGGAGTCTAGGACTAGAGGTCATAGAATTAAGGGACGTTCTTTTAAGAAGGAGGTGAGGAGGAATTTCCTTAGGCAGAGGGTGATGAAATCTGTGGAATTCTTTGCCACAGAAGGCTGTGGAGGACAAGGTCAGTGCATTGTATTTAAGTCAGAGACAGATAGACAGATTCTTCATTAGTACGGGTGTCAGGGGCTACGGGGAGAAGGCAGGAGAATGGGGTTGGGAGGGAGAGATAGGTCAGCCATGATTGAATGGCGGAGTAGACTTGATGGGCCGAATGGCCTAATTCTGCTACAATCACATGATCTTTTGCTCTTATGTTTCATTTTGTTATAACTCACTACATGTAAAAATCAACCATGTGATTAATAGTCTATCATTTACAGCGGGATTTATCCTGATTTAGGAGCACGGATCATGGAGAGGATGTTTCCACTTGTGGGAGAGTCTTGGAGAAGAGGTCATAACCTCAGAATTAAAGAACATTCCTTTAGGAAGGAGATGAGAAGGAATTTCTTTAGTCAGAGGGTGGTGAACCTGTGGAATTCTTTGCCACTGAAGGCTGTGGGGGCCAAGTCAGTGGATGTTTTTAAGGAATCCGAGGGATGGGATCTTTCCACCCAGGGTTTTGTTTTTGCGAGACAGGGTGTGTTGGGCAAGGCCAGCATTTATTGCCCGGTCGCAGTGGGGTCCTTGAACTTTACGTGTCACCACCGCATCGCAGGGTCTGTTAGGTTAGGTCAACATCAATCTACAATAATAATCAATAACGTGCCCACAAAACTGCCAGCTTTGTGTAAAATATATCCATCTGGTTCACTGGAAAAGGAAGCTGGTCATCGTTTCCCAGGCGCCTGGCATGCAACGAGGTTCCTGTACCACCGTGATGTGGTTCGAACCGCAGAGGTGGGGTTGACTGCCAACTGGCGGCTGACATCGCTAAACCTTCACTCAGCTGGCAATAAATCGAGTCCGGGTTCGTTTCAGAGATGCAGCGCGGAAACAGGCCCTTCGGCCCACCGGGTTCGCGCCCACCATCAATCCCCGCCCACTAACGCTATCCGAAGCACGCGGGGGACAATTTTACATTGATGCCAAGCCAATTAACCCACCGGCCTGCACGCCTTTGGAGTGTGGGAGGAAACCGGAGATCTCGGAGAAGACCCACGCGGGTCACGGGGAGAACGTGCAAACTCCGTGGTCAGGATCGAACCCGGGTCTCTGCCGCTGTCAGGCAGTAGGAGCTCTACCACTACTGACAATGGACAATAGGTGCAGGAGGAGGCCATTCGGCCCTTCGAGCCAGCACCGCCTTTCAATGTGATCATGGCTGATCATCCCCAATCAGCACCCCGTTCCTGCCTTCTCCCCATATCCCCTGACTCCGCTATCTTTAAGAGCCCTATCTAGCTCTCTCTTGAAAGCATCCAGAGAACCGGCCTCCACCGCCCTCTGAGGCAGAGAATTCCACAGACTCACCACTCTCTGTGAGAAAAAGTGTTTCCTCGTCTCCGTTCTAAATGGCTTACTCCTTATTCTTAAATGGTTACTGGTTACTAATGGTGTTGAGTCCGGTGTTGCCATCGGTGGCCAGAGTAAACCGTTCCTTCAGTTTGTCAGACCTGGGCGTTTATATTTACTTTGCACGTAGAATTGCCAGAGGTCGACGGAAGGGCCCTGAGTCTGTAAACTAAACTAAACGCAACGCACTGACTGCAGAGAACCTGTTGACGTTCACGGTTATGACACACGCCATGGGAATGTTCACGGTTCAAGATTCAAGAGAGTTTATTGTCACGTGTCCCTGACAGGACTATGACATTCTTGGGTACACAGAAGGCTGGAGAAACTCAGCGGGTGCAGCAGCATCTAAGGAGCGAAGGAGATAGGCGACGTTTCGGGTCGAGACCCTTCTTCATTCTTGCTTTGCTTCAGCACAACAGAACATAGTAGGCATTGACTACAGAACAGATCAGTGTGTCCATATACCATTATATAAATATATACACACATGAATAAATAAACTGATAAAGTGCAAATAACAGATAATAGGCTATTATTCAAAGTTTTGTCCGATCCAAGTTTAATAGCCTGATGGCTGTGGGGAAGTAGCTATTCCTGAACCTGGACGTTGCAGTTCTCAGGCTCCTGTACCTTCTACCTGAAGGTAGCGGGGAGATGAGTGTGTGGCCAGGATGGTGTGGGTCCTTGATGATGCTGCCAGCCTTTTTGAGGCAGCGACTGCGATAGATCCCCTTGATGGAAGGGAGGTCAGAGCCGATGATGGACTGGGCAGTGTTTACTACTTTTTGTAGTCTTTTCCTCTCCAGGGCGCTCAAGTTGCCAAACCAAGCCACGATGCAACCGGTCAGCAAGCTCTCTACTGTGCACCTGTAGACGTTAGAGAGAGTCCTCCTTGACAGACCGACTCTCCGTAATCTTCTCAGGAAGTAGAGGCGCTGAGGAGCTTTCTTAATAATTGCATCAGTGGGCTGGGATCAGGAGAGATCTTCACAGATGTTACTTCTAAATAATTAACTTTAACCAAAACGCGTTCAGCAAGCTGTGGCTCTGAATGAAATCTCGTTCAAAGTAGATTTTCGTTAGTGATAATTTCCTTAATGATCCCAGGAATGAGTGGTTTAACCTATGATGAGCGTCTGGCAGCACTGGGCCTGTACTCACTGGAGTTTAGATGAACGAGGGGGGACCTCATTGAAGCGTACAGAATAGTGAAAGGCGTTGATAGATGTGGAGAGGATGGTTCCACGTGGGAGAGTCTTGGAGAAGAGGTCATAACCTCAGCATTAAAGAACATTCCTTTAGGAAGGAGATGAGGAGGAATTTCTTTAGTCAGAGGGTGGTGAATCTGTGGAATTCTTTGCCACAGAAGGCTGTGGAGGCCAATGGATATATTTAAGGCAGAGATACACAGATTCTTGATAAGTACGGGTGTCAGGGGTTATGGGGAGCAGGCAGGAGAATGGGGTTAGGAGGAAGAGATAGATCAGCCATGATTGAATAGCGGAGTAGACTGGATGGGCCGAATGGCCTAATTCTGCTCCTATCACTTATGACCTTATCATCTTGAGAATCATATTGCAGAGCGAGACTTTATTTATACAACGCTACGGAAATGTGGCATATTTTGTACATATTATTAAACTGTAAAACAATCACGATGGCCACATGATGTGATGAATCAGTAAAGTGCCTCTTGACAGATTTAGGGGTAGCACCTGGCTACAATTTGTCACAGAATTCTCTCTGCACTCAGGAATAATCTATTTGATATAATCATGGATGTTTTTAAGGGGAAGTATTATATCACTGTAATAAAATGGGTGATAGTCTCTCCCTGTGGCTCGACCGAACAATGGTATGGGGGGGGGGGGGGGGGGGACCAGGTACATGGGCTAATGTTAACGAGAAGCACAGTGGCGGGGGACGGTGGTGCAGCGGGTGGAGCTGCTGCCTCACATCGCCGGAGACCCGGGTTCGCTCTCTGGGCAGAGTTTGCACGCTCTCCCCGTGACCTGCGTGGGTTTTCTACAGGTAGGTGCTCCGGTTTCCTCCCACACTCCAAAAACATCCATAGGTTAGTTGGCGTCTGTGTATTGCCTCTAGTCGATGGGATGCCAAATTTGCTTAGCATGGGCCTAGTGTACGAGGGGATCGCTGGCTGGTGTGGACTCGGTGGGCCGAAGGGCCTGTTTCCACACTGTGTCTCTGTCTCTAAACCTCGGGTGCTGTCTGTGTGGAGTTTGCATGTTCTCCCTGTATTCTCGATGAGTACGGGTGCCAGGGGTTACGGGGAGAAGGCAGGAGAACGGGGTTAGGAGGGAGAGATAGATCAGCCATGGTTGAATGGCGGAGTAGACTTGACCGGCCGAATTTGCCCAATTTCCTTCCACACATCCCAAACGGTGTGAAAGTGGAACTGGCGTGAGCGGGTGATAAATGTGGACGGTGAGCTGAAGGGCTGGTATCTCCACGTATCTCCAAAACTAACTGGCCAAGTTTGCAGATGTTGCAGAGATGGGTGGAGGGGCAGGCAGTGCAGAGGCAGCAAGGACTCTGCAGAAGGACTTGGACAGTTTGGGAGAAAGGGCAGAGAGGTGGCAGATGAAATTCAATATAGCAAAATGCGGAGTCTAGCAATAATAAAGGCATAGATTATTTTCGAAATGGGGAAAGAATCCAGAAATCAGTGCAAAGGGACTTGGGAGTGTTGGTGCAGGACTCCCAAAAAGTTAATTTGCAAGTCGAATCGCTATTAAGGAAGGCAAACGCAATACTAGCATTTATATCAAGAGGACGTGAATGCAAAAACAGATGTGATGCTGAGGCTTTATAAGGCGCTGGTCAGGCCGCATTTGGAGTACGGTGAGCAAACCTGGGCACCCGTATCCGAGGAAGGATGTGCCGGCTCTGGAGAGGGTCCGGGGAGGTTTACAAGAATGATCCCAGGAATGAGTGGGTTAGCATATGATTTGGTTATCTAGCGTTTGACAGCACTGGGCCTGTACTCGCTGGAGGTTAGAAGAATGAGGGGGGACCTAATGAAAGGCTTGGATGGAGTGGATGCGGAGAGGATGTTTCCAACTGATGGGAGCGCCACAGACCAGAGGTCACAGCCTCAGAATTAAATGGTGCTCTTTCAGAATGAGGAGCTACTTTAGTGAGAGGGTAGTTAATCTGTGGAACTCCATTGCCACAGAGGGCTGTGGAGGTCAAGTCAGTGGATATTTTTAAGGCCGAGATGGACAAATTCTTGATTAGAACGGGTGTCAAGGGTTGTAGGGAGAAGGCAGGAAAATGGGATTAGGAGGCAGAGGTCAGCCACGATTGAATGGCGGAGTGGGCTCGATGGGCCGAACGGCCTAATTCTACTCCTATAACTCGTGAACTTGTTACCACTAAATTAAAACAAGATTAAACGCACACCCACGTCCACACACACACACACACACACACACGGGCCAAACATGTTTATTTTTATATTCTGTTTATTGATGAATAAAGTATAAAAATCTGAGTTACTAAAATGCTTCAAAAGGAACACTTTGTAAAACTCTGACGTCTCAATAAAAAGTTCCACATGAGTTTTATACACAATTAGTGTTTCCCCCATTTCACACGCAAGGTTAAATGTTTGTATAATCAGAAGGGAAACATTATGTCCCCACGGCTCCCCCTCCCTCCCTCCCCTCCCCCCCTGACAGCTCATTTACAAAATGGTTCAATGCTTTTTTTTGTCATTCCCAAAATAATCTCTTTAAACCCCCTTTAGACTGTTTCACACACAACCGCGTACACACTGACTGTGGAAGGACAACCATTAAGCAAGGACCCACAGTGGACCAGCCTCCTGCCTGCTCATAGGTTTGTCGACTTTAATGGTCGACATAAAAATCACAAATAATCTTTTGTCATGCACTTGCAGTAAAGTTCAGAGAATCCAGTCAGTCAACAGTATTGCACGTTTTAGAAGGCGTGAAGGGCTCGTTTTTCTTTCGTCGGGGTTGTGTGTGTGTGTGGAAGGGTGGGGTGGTGGTGGTGGGGGGTGTGGGGTAAGAAGGATTAAGGAATAGGTAGTGATCTGATTGTTACAATGCTCTTTCTCAAAAAAAAAAAAAAAAAAACTAAAAATTTAGCGGCTCTCCAGACGTTAACGCGATCCTCCATTTTATTGCAGAGACTGATTGCTGGAGGGATTTAAAGTGTCGTCGCTTAAAACTGTTTTCTTGAAGTAGGCCGCCCCCAAATAAGGCCAGAAATGACTGGTGGCCCCGGAGGCCTGCGTTGTGTTGGAACAACACGTTGATTGCAAAGTCGGTGTGCAAATATCAGTCGGTTCGGAGTTCAGCCGAAGGTAGTTTTGTGTCTGTGACACCAATTAGCCACTTCTCCCACTGAGGTCGCCTGGTGGTGGTGGGGGGGGGGGGAGATGGCATAGCCTCTCGACCCGGGTACGACTCTGACCTCAGGCGCTGCCTGTGCGGTGTTTGCACGTTCTCCCCGTGACCGCACGGGCTTCCTCCCGCATCCCGAAGACGTGCGGGTTTGTAGGTTAATTGGCCCTCTGTAAATTGTCACTCTGTAAAGTGGGTGGGATAGCACTCGTGTACGGGGGCGATCGCTGGTCGGTGTGCGGACTCGGTGTGAAGGCCAAAGGGCCTGTTTCCACGTGACATTTCTCTAAACCCGTGCCTCTAAAAGTCTAAAAAAGTGGGATCACATGGAACGGTGTGATCGGCTTGGGTAGGTGGGCCAAGAGCCCGTTCCTGCGGCGTATCTCTACACTAATGGGTGGAGTATTGTCACCTTCAGCCCGACAGTGATGTTCACCCACTTCAGCACTACCCATCTATAGTTCTGTAGTCATTTATGTTGGGGAATTTGCCCCAAAAACGTCACTAACCCACAGGCTGGTTGGCGTTTGAAGGCTCGGTGGAGTTGAAGGCTGAGAAGATCTACTGGGTGGACTTAAAAAAAAATGAACATTCAATAATTAGTTGACACAAGATGCCAGAGTAACTCAGCGAGAGAGGCAGCATCTCCTTGAGAGGAGGAATAGGTGATGTTTCAGGTATAGGCCCTTCTTCAGACTGAGAGCCGGAGGTGGCGGGGGGGGGGGGGGGGGGGACTAGAGATATGGAATGGTACAAAGAGCTCATAAGGTGTGAAAAGGACAGATCAAAGCAGAAAGCAGGGGTATAAGGCCTCAGCAAAGTGGTCCTTGAAACCGTGATGCCAAGGGCAGATTGAAACATGGAACTTATTGTTTTTCCTTTGTATTTTTAAATCTTTTTTTTTAAATAAAAGGGTGATTTTCATGATATTAGGTTTTGGACAGAGCTTCAATCCAAACTGATGAGGCATAACCAGCATGTGTTTTGTATGCCTCGAGACAATAGGTGCAGGAGTAGGCCACTTGGCCCTTCGAGCCTGCACCGCCATTCACTGTGATCATGGCTGATCATCCAGAATCAGCCCCCCGTTCCTGCCTTCTCCCCATATCCCTTGATTCCGTCAGTCCTAAGAGCTATATCTAACCTCCTCTTGAAAACACCCAGTGAATCGGCCTCCACTGCCTTCTGTGGCAGAGAATTCCACAGACTTCACAACTCTCTGGGTGCAAACATTTTTCCTCCCTAAATGGCCGACCCCTTATTCGTAAACCGTGACCCCCTGGTCCTGGACTCCCCCCAACATGGGGAACATTTTTCCTGCATCCAGCCTGTCCAATCCCTTAAGAATTTTACAAGTTTCTATAAGATCCCCTCTCATCCTTCTAAATTCAAGAGAAGCAATCCTCACAAACCAGTCCTGGAAAGACCAGTGAGACTTTCATTAAACACAGATTTAACACGGGGGCGTTGTTCTTGCTGCCTTGTATACGCCTGGCTCTAAGAGGAGTGCTTTACACTTTGTGATTCCGAATGTCCATTGCATTTCTTCCTCTGTTGCCTTGCCACTGTGTCCGTATAGATTTTCTATTCATTATTTCCCCCGGTTTGAAAAAAGAATAGAAACTGTTCTCAGAGTCTCTGATTTCTCCACGCTCCGTGCGTGCGTTTAACTTGCACCGTCGCACTTGAAATGCAAAACGGCGATGAGCTCACGGACGCCGACCCGAGACGCGGGATTTGCAAGCAGGGGTGCGTGCACTGAATGCCAACCTATCGCGCCGTTAATTAAAATGGTAACTGCGGATTCTGGGGAATCTAGAGGTGGAATTAAAACGCAGTTAAGCATAGTGACAAACGCACGGTGCAAGCACGGTCGCTATAGTGACGAGTGCATACTATATTCTGTCAAAGCCTGGCTGCTATTGAGCACTCCTCTGAACGAGGCCTGCCTCACAGTCTGGGCCTACCTCAACAGGTGCAGAGTACAGAAACTTTGCCCGTGTGCTTTGCACATGAATGGAACATCAGGGCTAAACATTCTCGTGGTGCACAGTAGCATCACAAACTAAAGACACAAAGTGCTGGGGCCACGCAGCGGGTCAGGCAGCGTGTGTTGGGAAAGGAACCGCAGATGCTGGTTTACACCGAGGATACACTGGAGTGACTCAGCGGGGCAGGCAGCATCTCTGGAGAGAAGGAACGTTACAGGAGTGAAGAAGGGTCTCGACCCAAAATGTCACCTAATCCTTTTCTCCAGAGATGCTGTCTGACCCGCTGAGTGAGTTGCTCCAGCATTTTGGGTCAGGCAGCATCTCTGGAGAATGTGGACAGGTGACGTTTCGGATCGGGACCCTTCGTTAGACTGATGTAGGGGAGGTGGGGGAGATGAAGTCTGAGGACTCCCGAGACTAGTCTGAAGAAGGGTCTCAACCCAAAACATCACCTGTTCTCCAGAGAATACAATGGGTTAAATTAAAAGGTGATTTGATTTGTTTTAAACAAAGGGTTAAAACCATTCCTGCAAAACGTTTTATTTGTTGGAACAACCTTCGCTTTGAATTCCACTAAAAATCAACGCTTTTAATGTCCTTCGGAGCCAGAGAAACCAAATAATTTTATGCCAAACCTGAACGGATTTTCATCTCAAATGTAGTCATCTGTTGAATGGACAAACGTTTTGTGTATGCAATGTTTGCTAATGTTATTTGACACATGTGCCAACAATATTTAATTTCAGAGATATGTATTTTGTGGAAATAATTAGCAATGAGGCTAAATAATCTCCGAGTGGGGGAGTGGATGAGTTTTAGACGGAGCCAGGATTTAATGTTGATAGCTGTTCTAATGGGCAACTACACTCCCGATACACACTGCTCCGTTACAATGAAGAGTGTAAACGGTCGGTGTAGACACAGAACGCTGGAGTAACTCAGCGGGACAAGCAGCAGCATCTCTGGAGAGAAGGATCAATAGACAATAGACTATAGGTGCAGGAGTAGGCCATTCGGCCCCTCGACCCATTCAATGTGGTCATGGCTGATCATCCCCAATCAGTACCCCATTCCTGCCTTCTCCACATATCCCCTGACTTCGCTATCTTTAAGAGCCCTATCTAGCTCTCTCTTGAAAGTATCCAGAGAACCGGCCTCCACCGCCCGCTGAGGCAGAGAGTTCGAGACTGGTCTTCCCCCCCCCCCCCGAGAGTCAGGGGCAGAGGGAGACGAGAGATACAGACGGGTGAGAGGGGCGTGAAAATGAGAGAAGGAAGGGGGACGGAGACCAAGGTAAAAATGCAGAATAGACCATAGTGTGGGAAGGAACTACAGTCTGAGGAAGGGTCTCGACCCAAAACGTCACCCACTCCTTCTCTCTGAGGTTTCTGGGTCCGTCTTTAGAATAGGACGGGGGCAGGTGAGAACGAGGCATTGTAACGGTCGGTGCACGGACGTGGATTTGAGCGCACGCGGCTCACATTTCCCTGCGTGAACCGCTGCAGTCTGCTATACCCTGCAAGTGGCATGCAAAGGTTAGTTGCCACCAACTGTACAACATATATAAGTATCTATCTACATCAAAACAACATGAAGATCCTCCCCCTCCTCACTCGATTGTCAGCAATCAGCTCTCCACAGAAGGCATTTGGTCGGCAGTGAATAAGTGCTCTCCGTCAACACTGTCAACACCTCGGTCAAAAGACTGCTCCGGCTTCACGGTGAATTCTACACCAGCCCGTCCTCCGGAGTTCATTGATCTCGCCCGCCGTAAACTGAGCTCGATCCTCTCCCCTATCGCTCCCACAGGTCTTGCTTCACACAGTCGCTTAGAAAAGACTTCAACTTGGACATTTGATACACGACATGAGTAGACCGTTTTGCAAACTGTACATAAAAGGACTTCCCCTCCCCCCAGTCTCAGTCCCAGTCCCAACCCGACTAGGTCGGGCAGCAGAGGAAGCAATCTTCACCGTACAAAAATACACTAATATGCTATCTCTTCTAAAAGTCTTGATTCTCTCGTTTATTGACATGCTCTGTGCTTGGGTGGCCTGCCTCCATCCTGGATAGGAACCGGAGTCCAGTGGACAGTTTCGATCCAAGCTTATGACCAGTGCCCAGTGGGCAGTGGGCGAGGGTGCCCAGTCTCACTGCCGTAGGTGTCGCAGGCTGCGACACGGTCGCGTCCCCGTTCGTTCAGTATTAAGTGCATGAATCGCGCCTTCCTGCTGCCGGCGGGTAGTCCTGCTGGTAGTCTGTGACTGGCGGTCAGCTGACCGTCCCCGGAGCTTGTAGGCGCGCCCTTGACGGTCTGCTCCCTGGGAAGCAGAGGCCGCGGGGGGGGCCAGGGTTGGGAAGGCCGTCCATCATCTTCCTGGCGGTGTGGCTCGCCCCCGCTCGTTCCCTCTCCACGTTCGGACCGTTGTCCTGGCGCTCGGCATCCCGCCCCCTCTAGCAGATGATGGGCACGCCGTCCGTGTTGAAGATCATGCCGGTGGTGGGCTCGTAGGTGCCCGCCAGGTGGTACAAGTCCTCGCTGTCCTGGTATTTCTTGGTCTTCACCATCTGCTCGTACTGCTCAACGTTGACCACCTGGCACTTGTGGGAAATGGTCTGTACGTCGTTCTCATCGATGTGTGACGACTGGTACAGGCGCACTGGGGGGGAGAAGGGAGGAAGATGATGAGAGAAAACCGTGGCCATATTAGCGCGTAGTACCGTTATGCCTCTGTCCCACTTCGGAAACCTGAACGGAAACCTCTGGAGACTTTGCGCCCCACCCAAGGTTTCCGTGCGGTTCCCGGAGGTTTTTGTCAGGTTCCCGGAGGTTTTTGTCAGGTTCCCGGAGGTTTTTGTCAGGTTCCCGGAGGTTTGTGTCAGGTTCCCGGAGGTTTTTCCAATTTTTTTGAAATAATCGCCGGAACATAGGAGAAGCGGAAGAAACTTACTTTCGACCATTAGGGAGACTGACAAAAACCTCCGGGAACCGCACGGAAACCTTGGGTGGGGCGCAAAGTCTCTAGAGGTTTCCGTTCAGGTTTCCGAAGTGGGACAGGGGCATTAGAGTTCACCTTGGACAATACGCTGCAATTGCAGGTTAATGGGCCTCTGTTAATTGTCCCACTTACGCGATTTTTTTGGGCGACTTGCCGGCACCCGTCATAGTCACAGCAACTCGCCGAAAATGTTCAACATGTTGAAAATCCAGCGGCAAGCAGAGCAAGGTACGACTCTTTGGGCGACTACTCACCACCAAACAGGCGTCACCCCGCGACATGTCGTCTTAGCTGAGTTAAGCCCCTGTCCCACTGTACGAGGTCATTCAAGAGTTCTCCCGAGTTTTCCCCTGGATACGAACTCGGAGAATGTCCGTAGCGGGTCCGTAGGAGTTTGTGGATGTCCCGTAGGTGCTCGTACGAGTAACGGTAGGCACTCGGGAATTCTCCTCGGACACTGAAAAATGTCCACGAATAAAAAAAATACTCGAGATGAAAAAAATTGATACTTTTTACTCGTACGAGCCGCTACGTGACATCCACGAACTCCTACGGACCCGCAACGGACATTCTCCGAGTTCGAATCAGGGGAAAACTCGGGAGAACTCTTGAAATACCTCCTACAGTGGGACAGGCCCTTTACTCCAGCTTTTTGTGTCTCTCTTGACTCTTGTACATTGTCTCAGTAGACTATTTTTAGACACTCTGTACTTAATCTACGATTATGCTTGTGTACAGGAACGCTCGCTCCAGTACATCGCGCCGTCCGGACTTTAGACTTTGAATAATGGCGGCAAAAATGTCAGCGCCCGCATATATGTAAAATATACAACAGGAACTTGGCTGCCCAGTTGCAGGTGCAACACATAAAGCACTATTGATCTATTGAACCATTCAACGTACTGAGCTATATGGAATAAAATAATTTAGTCATACAGCATGGAAACAGGCCCTTCGGCCCAACTTGCCCACGACATGTCCCAGCTACACTAGTCCCACCTGCCCGCATTGCCCCATAACCCTCCAAACCTGTCCTATCCATGTACCTGTCTAATTGTTTCTTAAATGTTGGGATAGCCCCAGCCTCAACCACCTCCTCTGGCAGCTCGTTCCATGCACCCGCTGTGTGAAAACGTTAACCCTCTGATTCCAATTAAATCTTTTCCCCGTCACCTGAAATTTCGCTGCCCGCTGGGCACGTGCGACAGTGACGAGCCGCTGAACCCTGCAGACGGCCAGGCCTGCGCGAGTCCCAGACACGGCGAGGCAGCCGGCCAACGCCACCAGCAGGAGATACCAAGTGAGGATGTCGCTGGCGAGGGGAGGAGTGAAGGCGGGGTCTGGAGTGGGGGGGCCAACGTGGGGGGGGGGGGGGGAAGCAAAGGGGGAGACTGCCGCGGGAGGGGTGGGGAGCAAAGGGGGGACCACCGTGAGGGGGAGGGGGGAGAGCAACGGAGACCCAGTGTGTGAGGGGACCACCGTGAGGGGGGAGAGCAGTGGATAATGGGGAACTAGCGTGGTGGGGGGGGGGGCGCTGTGAAGAATCAATGGAGACCCGGCGTGGGGGAGGGGGGGGTAGGGGGGAGAATTTGGAATTTGGAAATTTGTCAGTGGCCTTCATGTGGCAACTATTTGCGTACCTTGGCAAGCAAAGAATCTCACTGTGATTTGTCACACGTCCCAATAGAGTATTCATTCATTCATTCATCCTTCACGGACGTGGGTGTGGGTGGGACGTGGGTGTGGGTGGGACGTGGTTGTGGGTGGGACACGGGTGTGGGTGGGACGTGGGTGTGGGTGGGACACGGATGTGGGTGGGACGTGGGTGTGGGTGGGACACGGGTGGGTGGGACGTGGGTGTGGGTGGGACGTGGGTGTGGGTGGGACACGTGTGTGGGTCGGACGTGGGTGTGGGTGGGACGTGGGTGTGGGTGGGACACGGGTGTGGGTGGGACGTGGGTGTGGGTGGGACGGGGTGTGGGTGGGACGCGGGTGTGGGTGGGTGGGACGTGGGTGTGGGTGGGACGTGCGTGTGGGTGGGACACGGGTGTGGGTGGGACGTGGGTGTGGGTGGGACACGGGTGTGGGTGGGATGTGGGTGTGGGTGGGACACGGGTGTGGGTGGGACGTGGGTGTGGGTGGGACACGTGTGTGGGTGGGACGTGGGTGTGGGTGGGACACGGGTGTGTGTGGGACACGGGTGTGTGGTGGGACATGGGTGTGGGTGGGACATGGGTGTGGGTGGGACACGGGTGTGGGTGGGACGTGGGTGGGACATGGGTGTGGGTGGGACGTGGTGTGGGTGGGACGTGGGTGTGGGTGGGACGTGGGTGTGGGTGGGACATGGGTGTGGGTGGGACGTGGGTGTGGGTGGGACGCGGGTGTGGTGGGACGAGGGTGTGGGTGGGACGTGGGTGTGGGTGGGACGTGGGTGTGGGTGGGACGTGGGTGTGGGTGGGACGTGGATGTGTGGGTGGGACGCGGGTGTGGGTGGGACGTGGGTGTGGGTGGGACAGGGTGTGGGTGGGACGTGGGTGTGGGTGGGACGCGGGTGTGGGTGGGACGTGGGTGTGGGTGGGACAGGGTGTGGGTGGGACGTGGGTGTGGGTGGGACGCGGGTGTGGGTGGGACGTGGGTGTGGGTGGGACGTGGGTGTGGGTGGGACGTGGGTGTGGGTGGGACACGGGTGTGGGTGGGACATGGGCGTTACATGGGTGAGACGGTGGGACAGGCCACAGGGACTCACCTTCCCGTCGTGGAGCGTTTTGCCCAGGTTGGTCTCCTCGGGGTGATAGAACCACTTAACCCGCACCACCATGTTGTTGCCCCAGGACTCCCACATGCTCTGGATGCGGCCGATGTAGGGCAGGTTGGGCCGCCCGGCCGACAGGAAGACAGCGCAGTCTCCGAGGCGGATGATCTCCTTGCCGCGGACGATCGCCTTGTAGAAGAGCTTCTTGGCTTTCCCCTTCATCCCCCGTCTCTGCAGAAAGATGAGGCATGTAACGTGGTTCCCTGTACCCCACTGTGGAGCCGCACGTTGTAACAATCACTGGCTGCCGATGCTCCAATACAAAACGTGCGCGTCGCGCGGAGACACGGAACCGCGGACGCTCTTTGTTTACCAACTGAAGGCACAAAGTGCTGGAGTAACTCAGCGGGTCAGGCAGCATCTCTGGAGAAAGTGGAACAGGTGACGTTTCGGGTCGAGACCCTTCATCAGGGCCGAAGGGCCTGTTTCCGTGCTGTGTATCTAAGCTAAACTAAATTGAAAGACGATGCGACAGATTGGGGGCCCTACTTCACACTCAGGTTCTGAAGAAAGGCCCCCACCCGAAACATCAACTATCCACGTGTGGGAAGGGACTGCAGGCGCTGGTTTACACCGGAAAAAGCCGGAGGAACTCAGCGGGACAGGCCGCCACTATGGAGAGGAGGATTGGCCGACGTTTCGGGTCGAGACCCTTCTTCAGGCCGGGAGGTATCTCGACCTTTCAACCTTCTGCAGTTCCTTCTTGCACAGGGGCCAAAGGGCTCGTTTCCACACTGTGTCTCCGAAACTAAACTATACTGAACACTTTGAAAACTTTCCTGTTCTCATCTGAAGGAGGGCCCTGACTGGAAACGTCACCTATCCATATTCTCCAGAGATGCTGACCCACTGAGTTACTCCAGCACCTCCCTTCCTTCCCCCTTGTATAAGCCAGCAACTACAGCTCCTTATACTGATTGTATGTCTCGCTGCGAGTCTACGATTTCCTTGATCATCCTCTGCTTTGATCTCTCGTTTTCACACCTTGCCCATCCATACCTCTGTGTCTCCCCCTCTCCTGACTCTGAAGAAGGGTCTCGACCCGAAACGTCACCCATTCCGTCCCCTCTCTCCAGCGACGCTGCCTGTCCCGCTGAGTTACTCCGGCGGTTTGTGTCTCCATCCCCATATTGCTCCTGTCGGTTTTACAATCTCGGGCCTAGATTTAGCCAGGTGCAGGAGTTAAGTTCACAATCTTATAGGAGTAGAATTAGGCCGTTCGGCCCATCGAGTCCACTCCGCCATTCAATCGTGGCTGATCTCTGCCTCCTAATCCCATTTTCCTGCCTTCTCCCTACAATTCTTGACACCCGTTCTAATCAAGAATTTATCTATTTTTCCTATCTCTCTATCCACTGACTTGGCCTCCACAGCCCTCTAACCACCCTCTGACTAAAGAAGTTCCTCCTCACCTCCTTTCTAAAAGGGCCCCCTTTAATTCTGAGGCTGTGACCTCTGGTCCTAGACTCTCCCCCCAGTGGAAACATCCTCTCCACATCTACTGTATCTATGCTTTTCATTATTCTGTAACTGTGGCCCCTGGTTCCGAACTCCCCCAACATCGGGAAGATGTTTCCTGCCTCTGGCGTGTCCAAACCCTTAATAATCTTCTATGTTTCAATAAGACCCCCTCTCATCCTTCTGTGTGGGGTGGGTTTTTGAACGGTAATTACTTGCGTGGGTTTGCCAAACCATTTCCAGAGTTGTCGGGCGGGCAGGAACGCTGCGATCTTCGGCCGGTTCTCCACGGAGGGGAGGCGTTGGCGCTTGGCCAGCTCCTTGGTGGTGGGCAGGTGGACAGCGTCCCGTTTCTTGGCCTTGCTCTTGTCGCTGCTCGGTTGCCTCTTCTGCCTCTGGGCCGGGGTCAGCGGTGGGCACTGGGGCGGCGGCTCGGGGGGCTGCGGCTGCCCCACGGCGGCGGCGGCGGCGGCCATGGCGGGCGGCGGCGGCGGCCGGTAACCCGGCTCCTCGTCCGAGCTGCAGGAGGAGTCCTCCTCGTCGGTGGTGGTGGAGGAGGAGGAGGAGGAGGTGGAGGAGGAGGAGGAGGAGCTGGACGAGGAAGAGGAAGAGGAACTGGATGAGGAGGACGTAGACACGGGCGACGATGCCCGCGAACTGGTCGTGCTGCTGTTCCCCCGTACCACCCCGCCATCGTTCCGCCCCTTGTCTTCAGCATCCGACTCAGGGCTGCTGCTGCTGCTGCTGCTGCTGCTCACACCACTCTCCCCCTCTTCCTTCTCCTTGCCTTTCAGTTTGGCCATGGTGGGGTCGGAGCAGCTGCCGAGCGTCCCCCCGGTGTAGGCCGGCCCGATGTTGGGCTCCTTCTTGGCAGCTTTGGTCCTGGAGGGTTTCTGCTTGAGCTCGCTGCCCGCCACCCCCGTTGGGTAGGGCGGGTTGGACTCCGCCTTCTGCTCCTCCATCATCATGGCTTTGGTCTTCTTGCTCTTCGGGGACATCACCCCTTCGTGGTCGAGCTTCACCAGCACCTCCGACTCCAGCTGTGTCCTCGCCCCCTTCCCAAACTCCACAGGCTCCTCTTCCGCCTTCTTCCCCTTCTTGGCCTTCGGCCTGGCAGCGGTGGTCTCGGGTGGGGCGTAGGAGTCGGACGGGGCAGGTGGATTGCCGTGGGTCTCCGCGGCTGGGGCGCTGCCAAAGGCGGGCGGGGGGAAGGCGGGAGGTTGCTGCACGGAGCCCGGCTTTGGGTTGACCTTCCCTTTGGCCACTTTCTTCTTCTTCTCCCTCGAGGGCCAGCACGAAGCCCCCGCCGCACTCCCCTTCTGTAGGCCCTTCCTCGCTGGCGTGCTCGGGCCCTCCGCACCGCTCTGCCCTTCCGCCAGGCCAGAAACATCAGCCTGATCTGAAGCACAGTCCGGCCCTGGAGGGAACATAAGAGGGGGAGTTAGAGTCGCACAGGATGGACACGGGCAGCCCTCTCATAGATGAACAGGCCCAGGCCAATCTCAATTTTAGAGGCCCCCAAATCAAGGTCCCTTTGAGGCAGCAGGCATGAGGCCCATGCCAAACCCCCCTCCACAGGCCCTTCGGCCCGCCTTGACCATGCCGGCCAGCATGCCCCATCTACACCAGTCCCACCTGCCTGCGTTGCCCCATGTCCCTCCAAACCAAGTACCTGTGTAAATGTTTCTTAAACGTTGGGATAGTCTCTGCCTCAACTACCTCCTCTGGCAGCTCGTTCCATACACCCACCACCCCCTGTGTCAAAAACGTTACCCCTCAGATTCTAATTAAATCTTTCGCCCCTCACCTTGAACCTATGACCTCTGGTTCTCGATTCCCCGACTCTGGGCAAGAGACTCTGTGCCGATTTATTCCTCTCATTCCTTTTACCCCCAATATAGTAGTCCTCAAACAGTGGGGGTCACGTTGGCGCAGCGGTAGAGTTGCTGCCTTACAGTGAGTGCCGCGCCGGAGACCCGGGTTCGATCCCGACTACGGGCGCTGTCTGTACGGAGTTTGCACGTTCTCCCCGTGGGTTTTCTCCAAGATCTTCGGTTTCCTCCCACACTCCAAAGACGTGCGGGTTTGTAGGTTAATTGGCTCGGTATAAGTGTAAACATTGTCCCTAGTGGGTGTATGATGGTGTTAATGTGCGGGGATCGCTGGTCGGCACGGGCCCGTTGGGCCGAAGGGCCTGTTTCCACGATGTATCTCTAAACTAAACTCAATGGAGAATAGCTTCTTGCCAACACCGTTCCTTGCACCGCGAACACTATCCCGTGAAGGGGGGCGGCACGGGGGCGCAGTGGGTAGCGCCGCCGCCTCACGCGGGCACAATCCTGACCCCCGCTGCTGTCCGTGTGGAGTTTGCACGTTCCCCCCCTGCGACCGCGTGGGCTTCCTCCGGGCTCTCCGGCTTGCTCCCCGCATTCCGCAGACGTGCGGGACTGTAGGTGTCCTTAGCCTCTGTAGAGGTTTGCCGGGAGTGGATGCGAAAGCGGGATAACATAGAACTAGTGTGAAGGGGTTGATCGCTGGTCGGTGTGAGCTCACTGGGCTGACGCGTCCAGGGCCTGTCCCACTTGGGCCATCATTGTCGCCTCATTTACGCATCATATGTAAAATAGGTCGACGCATCACCATGCGTCACCACGCGATACACGCGAGACGTCGGGACGCCAGCGAGCGAGGCCAACGCGTCAGCGTGTGCGTAGCCAATCTCACGATACGTCTCGCAGGCAGCGCGCGAGGATTTCATTACGCGTCGACCTATTTTACATATGAGGCGTAAATGAGACGGCCAGGTAGGACAGGCCCCTGAGACTGCATCTGTAAAACTAAAACTCAATCAACACTCCAGCCTCCCCACGCCAACATCTTTATCTTTGACACAGGCACGTGGGAATGATGTCAGAACTAGCGCCATGACCTGGCGATGCCCGCATGCGGTCCCTGCCGACTATTTCTACACGCCTTGTATCAGTCGGGGACGGTGCTTGGGGAAGGCAATACTTTACTGAACTGCATGGGCCAACAAAATAATCTCACTGCACATTTATACACGTGACAATAACAAACTATCATCACTCATACTTGGCTTGGGCAGCTCACAACCCACCGGTATGGACATTGACTTCTCTAACTTCAAGTATCCATCTGTCTCCATCCCTCCCCGTTCCCAGTTCTCCGACCAGTGTTACTGTCTCCGAGTACATTTTATCTCTGTTTGCTTTGCTGTTGCCTTCTCCCAGCGAACAGTCTATTCTACCTTTCCCCTGATCCCCATCCCCTTTGTCCTGTTTTCACACCTTACACTTCCTTATCCACGTATCTCCCCCTCCCCTGAAGGGTCCCGACCAGAAACGTCCCCCATTCCTTCTCCCCAAAGACGCTGCCTGTCCCGCTGAGTTACTCCAGCACTTTATTTCTTTCTTCAGTTTAGACCAGCATCTGCGGTTCCATCACTAAAAGATGGATCATTGGCCACTTTCCCACACAGGTCCATCGCCAGTTTTACGCCAACTGTGTTCCAGAGCTTTGCCGTATTATCTGTTTTGCTGGACCGACCGAGGACACGGCCTTGGAGGGGCTGAGGTTCCGGCCCGCTAACGTCGGCCGCTGAAGTCGGCTATGGGACCGGAACTGCCGGAGTTCCAGGGTCCCGGCCGCAGGGGGGCAAATTCCACCCGCCGATCGGCTGCGGAAGTCCCGATAGGGTCGGGATCAGCCACCTCACCAGGCCTGGGCGCCACATTTTCGTGAGGGGGGGGGGGGGGGGGGGGCGGACTTCCAGCGGGAATGTCAAAATGCGCTCTCGTAATTTTGTCTGGATTAAAGGATTAGAACGGAGACGAGGAAACACTTTTTCTTAGAACGGAGACGAGGAAACACTTTTTCTTAGAACGGAGACGAGGAAACACTTTTTCTTAGAACGGAGACGAGGAAACACTTTTTCTCACAGAGAGTGGTGAGTCTGTGGAATTCTCTGCCTCAGAGGGCGGTGGAGGCAGGTTCTCTGGATGCTTTCAGGAGAGAGCTAGATAGGGCTCTTAACGATAGCGGGGTCAGGGGATATGGGGAGAAGGCAGGAACGGGGTAGTGATTGGGGATGATAAGCCATGATCACATTGAATGGCGGTGCTGGCTCAAAGGGCTGCATCTGTCAACTAACCTAAATCAAGGGAAATAGTCACAAAAAAGCCGGAGTAACTCAGCGGGACAGGCAGCATCCCTGGGGAGAAGGAATGGGTGACATTTCAGGCTGATGCCAGGGGAGAGGGAGATACATAGATAAGGAAGGGCAAGGTGTGAAACGGGGCCAAAGGGGATGGAGATCAGGGAACAGATGTTAGCTGGGAGAAGGCAACAGCAAAAGCAAACTGAGATAAAATGCAGTTGGAGACAGTGACACTGGTCGGAGAACTGGGAAGGGGGAGGGATGGAGACAGATGGTTACTCGAGACCCTTCTTCAGACTGGTTAGTGGGTCAATGGGGGCGCCTGATGAAGGAGCGACCTACCGGGTTTGCCTTTGCTGGACGTCTTCCTGCCGCGGCCTTTGGCTTTGGTCGCCGGGGTGTTGCCGAGGGCCTCCTTGGTCTCGGTGGAGTCCCTGCTGGACTTCCTGCTCTGCCGCTTGGTGTGGGGCAGCAGCAGGGCAGGCGACGGCTCGGCACCTGTCAAGAGGAAGCCAGTCTCTGAATCAGACACTGACAGACATAGCACTTTTAACATGTGTGCTACTCCGGACGGCAACCAAAGAAGGGGCGCTGTGGCTGGCTGCATTGTACACGGGGATCTGCCTCCCCGCTGACTGGATAGCACGCAAACGCAGCGTGTCACTGCACCTCGCCACACGTGACCGTAAACTAGACTAACCACAAAAAACAGATTCTGGGGAGCGACCTGGAGGGGAAGGTTGTTGCATCTCTCTCTCTGCCTCTCTCTCTTTACTTCTCTCCCTCTACCTCTCTCTCTCGCTCCCTCTCTATCTCTCCTCTCTCTCTCTCCACCACTTTCTCGATCTCTCTTCCCTCTCTCTCTCTCTCTCTCTCTCTCTACTTCCACCTTGGGTCACAGTTTAAGGATAAGGGGGAATTCCTTTAGGACCGAGATGAGGAAAACATTTTTCACACAGAGAGTGGCGAATCTCTGGAATTCTCTGCCACAGAAGGTAGTTGAGGCCAGTTCATTGGCTATATTTAAGAGGGAGTTAGATGTGGCCCTTGTGGCTAAAGGGATCAGGGGGTATGGAGAGAAGGCAGGTACAGGATACTGAGTTGGATGATCAGCCATGATCATATTGAATGGCGGTGCAGGCTCGAAGGGCCGAATGGCCTACTCCTGCACCTATTTTCTATGTTTCTACGTTTCTAAGTTTACCTCTCTCTCTCTACACCTCTCTCGCCACCTCTCTTTCTCCCTCCCTCCCCCCGATCTCTCTTCCCACTTTCTCCCTCTGTCTCTCTCTCTACCTCTCTTTCCACCTCCCATCCCCTCTCTCTCACTCTCTCTACCTTTCCCCGCCCCTCTCTCTCTCTCCCTCCCTCTCTCTCTCTCGGGAGTTCAATACTCACTTTCCCGGGACAGTTTAAGAAGGAACTGCAGATGCTGGAAAAATCGAAGGTTGACGAAAATGCTGGTGAAACTCAGCGGGTGAGGCAGCATCTATGGAGTGAAGGAAATAGGCAACGTTTCGGGACGAAACCCTTCCGGGTTTCGGCCCGAAACGTTGCCTATTTCCAATTTCGTTGCCTATTTCCTTCGCTCCAAAGATGCTGCCTCGCCCGCTGAGTTTCGCCAGCATTTTTGTCGACCTTCGTAACAAATAACAGGTCAGTTCTAAGGATCGCCCCTCGTGATGCCAAAGCACGTAATGTCCGCTGTGTGGGGGCGTTGGTGGAATCACTTTCATGGGGGGGTTTTTTTGGGCCCCAAATTACAAAATGAGAATCCAAGCGGTCAGAGTGAAGACGGGAAACACTTCAACTAGAACGAGAAGATGATGCGGGGCCAGCAGATGACTTGGTCTCCACAGCCTGGACCTCCCCACGCCAACGAATCCCACAGATTCAGGCGTCAGGGAGTTACGGGGAGGAGAATGGGGTTGGGAGGGCGAGATAGACCGGCCGTGATTGGACGGCGGAGTAGACTTGATGGGCCGAATGGCCTAATTCTACTCCTATTCCTTATGACGCGTCGACCAGCGAACCTACAGCGGAGCAAGATAGACCACTCCTGCTCAATGCAACGGGCTGGCGTGCAGTGCGCAACGGAGCGGAACGTGGGCCTTTCTTTCATCCATTTTAGTAACCGGACCCGACCCGACCCGCAGTGTAATCAACGTTGCGGGGCGAACGGTTTGTGTTAATAAATTACAATTCTGAAAATGAGGAGAAGATTTTTACCAAAGAACTTTGTTTTTTACGAGGATGTTTCCGTAACCGGCTCCCGTCTCTGCGCTAGTTATCTTTGCTCCGCCACGGGATCTCTGGTGCGGAGACGGAAGCCGGTTACGGACATGGGGCCGAAAATTACCCGCGAACCTGCCCCATGACCGCACCGCGTCTTTTCCGTCGAGTGGTCTATCTTGCCCGCTGTAGGGTCTTTGGTTGTGACCTTATGGCCATCCGCCGTCGCCTTTTTGAATGTGAAGGGGGTGCGGTGTGAACTGAGGCCATTGGGTTTACGTACATTGAATCTTGTAGTCCGGAGGGAGGAGGTGGATGTGCGAGATGGGAATGCGGCCAGTGTCACCGTCGTCGAACTCCACCGTGATCAGGTCCACGTCCTCACCAGGGTCCGGACTGCCTGTGGAGAGGGGAGAAGCGGGGGGGGCCATGAATGGACGCCGGAGTCGTGGCGCGCAGGTAGTTTAGTTGAGAGGTACGGCGCGGAGACAGGCCAACCGGGTCAGCGCCGACCGGCGATCCCCGCACATTAACACCATCCAACACCCAGCGGTAAGTATTTAAGATGGAACTGCAGATGCTGGAAAATCGAAGGTAGACAAAAGTGCTGGAGAAACTCAGCGGGTGCAGCAGCATCTATGGAGCGAAGGAAATAGGCAATAGGAAATAGGCAACGTTTCGGGCCGAAACCCGGAAGGGTTTCGTCCCGAAACGTTGTCTATTTCCTTCGCTCCATAGATGCTGCCTCACCCACTGAGTTTCTCCAGCACCTTAGTCAACGTTGCCTATTTCCTTCGCTCCACAGATGCTGCCTCACCCGCTGAGTTTCTCCAGCACTTTTGTCTACCTTTGATTTTCAAGCATGCTGCAGTTCCTTCTTAAACATTTAACCTACCAACCAGTATATAAACATAGAAACTAGGTGCAGGAGGAGGCCATTCGGCCCTCCGAGCCAGCACCGCCATTCATTGTGATCATGGCTGATCGTCCCCAATCAATAACCCGTGCCTGCCTTCTCCCCATATCCCTTGACTCCACCAGCCCCTAGAGCTCTATCTAACTCTCTCTTAAATCCATCCAGTGACTTGGCCTCCACTGCCCTCTGTGGCAGGGAATTCCATAAATTCACAACTCTCTGGGTGAAAACGTTTTTTCTCACCTCAGACTTAAATGACCTCCCCTTTATTCTAAGACTGAGGCCCCTGGTTCTGGACTCGCCCAAAATTGGGAACATTTTTCCTGCATCTAGCTGGTCCAGTCCTTTTATAATTTTTATATGTTTCTATAAGATTCCCCCTCATCCTTCTAAACTCCAGTGAATGCAAGCCTAGTCTTTTCAATCTTTCCTCATATGACTGTCCCGCCATCCCAGGGATCAATCTGGTGAACCTACGCTGCACTGCCTCAATCACAAGGATGTCCTTCCTCAAATTAGGAGACCAAAACTGTACGCAATACTCCAGAAGTGGTCTCACCAGAGCCCTATACAACTGCAGAAGAAATGTATGTTGGAGGAAACCGATGATCTCGGCGAAAACCCACGCAGGTCACGGTGGGGGGGGGGGGGGGGTGAACGGGTGCAAACTCCGTACAGACAAGTCGGGGTGGAACCCGGGTCTCCGGCGTGGCGAGCGGCGCTAGGCGGCAACTCTACCGCTGCGCCTCCGTGCCTGCCTGCCCACTCACCATAAAGGGGGAAGGGGCGGATCAGATTGATGAGGATGATTAGAGGATAGCAGTTATCAGTGTGTTCCGTGATGAATCTGCGACTCGCATTCAAGAGCAGAGTGATAAATCTGCCTCGGAAGCAAACTCCCCGGCGTGTGTGAAAAAACGTACAGGCGTCGGAGACCTCCCGGTCAGTTTCAGGGGTCAATCACCCATCTTCGCCACTGCGTTAAGTGCAAGTTCCTTAAACCATGATTTACTGCCATCGATGGGCTGGAGCAAAGGTTATGGAGCAACTGGGAGAGAAGAGGAAAGGGGAACTGCTCCAGCAGAGGACCTTTTTTCTAATGCGGGATTCATTGCAGCTCAGATACATGATCCGACGGGTTAAGTAAGTGCTGAACACAGTGATATTAAAGTGGATGCTAATTTTTTTTGTACAGTATTTCACAAGCACCTCAATGAATCAAGCCAGGGTGATTCAGTATCGGTCCCCAGTGGCCGTTTATGGGGGGTTTACACTTGGTCAGAGCAGCGTTACCAATCTGTTTTTCGGATGAGATGTTAAAGTGAGACTACGCCTTACAAGGTTGAACAAGTTAGGTCTTTATTCTTTGGAGCGCAGAAGGTTAAGGGGGGACTTGATAGAGGTCTTTGAAATGATGAAAGGGATAGACAGAGTTGACGTGGATAAGCTTTTTCCATTGAGAGTAGGGAAGATCCAAACAAGACGACATGGTTTGAGAATTAAGGGACAAAAGTTTAGGGGTAACATGAGGGGGAACTTCTTTACTCAGAGGGTGGTGGCTGTGTGGAATGAGCTTCCAGTGGAAGTGGTGGAGGCAGGTTCGATTTTATCATTTAAAAATAAATTGGATAGGTATATGGACGGGAAAGGAATGGAGGGGTACGGTCTGTGAGCAGGTAGATGGGACTAGGTGAGGGTAAGTGTTCGGCACGGGCTAGAAGGGCCGAGAGGGCCTGTTTCCGTGCTGTCATTGTTATATGGTTATATGGTTCTCGTTCCGCTGGATGAAACAGTTACATGGGAACATTGGGGAAATCTTCCCGGCGTTCTGGCCCCCGCATCTCTCGACACCGAGAGCCGCTGCCTCACAGAGCCATAAAGACCCAGGTTCGATCCTGACCACGGGTGCTGTCAGTGAAGAGTTTGCACGTTGTCTTAGAACTTTAGTCATGGAGTGATACAGCGTGGAAGCAGGCCCTTCGGCCCGCGGGAACCGCGCCGTCCTACGGGTTCTATCCGACACGCGAGACAATTTTTAGACAGGCCAATTAACCTACAAACCTGCGCATCTTGGGAGTGTGGGAGGAAAACCAAAGGCCTACTCCTGAACCTATTGTCTATTGTCTATTGTTACACATTGACAGAGACAGGTACCTCTGACGACAGCGCCCGGATAGAGACAGCGATATTGTTGACTCCAGTAAGCAGCGATACGAGTTCCCTCGGGCAGTAACCTCGCAGAGGAGGGCTTCACATCGATGATCTGCGTCAGAGAGAGAGAGAGAGATCAGGGAGGAAAGGAGACGCAAAATTAAAAAGCCAATTTTGAATTTCAGATCCTTTCAGGACCTGGCGCGGGGAAACTTTGTAAGTAAGTCAGTTTATTGGCCAAGTAGTCACACACAAGGAATTTGCCTTGGTGCTCCGCCCACAAGTAACAACATGACGTACAGTGACAGTTACGAATGACTCGGAAAACACTAAACATTAATAATAATACAACATTAATGATAAAACACCATTGATCAAGCATTGTGACTTTGCCTGTGCCCTTTACGTGGCAGCTATTTGCATACCTTGGGTGAACAAGCAAAGAATGTCACTGTGACTCGTCACATGTGAGAAGATCATGGGGCCATAAGTGATGGGAGTAGAATTAGACCATTCGGCCCATCAGGCCTACTCCGCCATTCAATCATGGCTGATCCATCTCTCCCTCCTAACCCCATTCTCCTGCCTCCTCCCCATAACCCTGACACCCGTACTATTCAAGAATCTATCTATCTCTGCCTTAAAACCATCGACTGATTCCTGGGATGTCAGGACTGTCTTATGAAGAAAGACTGGATAGACTCGGTTTATACTCTCTGGAATTTAGGAGATTGAGAGGGGATCTTATAGAAACTTACAAAATTCTTAAGGGGTTGGACAGGCTAGATGCAGGAAGATTGTTCCCGATGTTGGGGAAGTCCAGGACAAGGGGTCACAGCTTAAGGATAAGGGGGAAATCCTTTAAGACCGAGATGAGAAAGACTTTTTTCACACAGAGAGTGGTGAGTCTCTGGAACTCTCTGCCACAGAGGGTAGTTGAGGCCAGTTCATTGGCTATATTTAAGAGTGAGTTGGATGTGGCCCTTGTGGCTAAGGGGATCAGAGGGTATGGAGAGAAGGCAGGTACGGGATACTGAGTTGGATGATCAGCCATGATCATATTGAATGGCGGTGCAGGCTCGAAGGGCTGAATGGCCTACTCCTGCACCTAATTTCTATGTTTCTATGTTTCTAAAAACATCCACTGACTTGGCCTCCACAGCCTTCTGTGGCAAAGAATTCCACAGATTCACCGCCCTCTGACTAAAGAAATTCCTCCTCATCTCCTTCCTAAAAGAACGTCCTTTAATTCTGAGGCTGTGACCTCTAGTCCTAGACTCTCCCACTGGTGGAAACATCCTCTCCACACCCACTCTATCCAAGCCTGTACGTTTCAACGAGGTCCCCCCTCATTCTTATGAACTCCAGCGAATACATGCCCAGTGCCGTCAAATGATAATTCAGTTCATTCAGTTCTGGCACACAACAGACACCTTTTGGAAGCATTAAATAAAAAATCCGGCATAATAGTTTGTGAGATACAGCGTGAAAACTGGCCATTTGGCCCATCCAGTCCATGCCGAACATCCATCAACCAATTTCAGATGCTTTCAGGTCTGGCAAATAACAGACACCCTTTTAAAAACAGCTACACCAGTCCCACCTGCCCGCGTTTGGTCCATATCCCTCCAAACCTGTCCTATCCATGTACCTGTCTAACAGTTTCTTAAACGTTGGGATAGTCCCAGCCTCAACTACCTCCTCTGGCAGCTTATTCCATACACCCACCACCCTCTGTATGAAAAAGTTATCCTCAGATTCCTTTTCCCCAACCCTTTGAACCTGTGTCCTCCGGCCCACGATTCCCCTACTCGGGGCAAGAGACTCTGTGCGTCTACCCGGTCTATTCCTCTCATGATCGTATACACCTCTATAGGTTCCCCCCCCTCATCCTCCTGCATTCATTGGGTTTCACAGAAAGATTCTGACACCTTGTCAGATTTAGTTTAGTTTAGAGATGATAGAGCGGGTACAAAGGCCTTTCGGCCTACTGAGACCAGCGAAGCCCGCACACTAACACTACCCTACACACTCTGGGGACCATTTTACAATTTTACCAAGCCAATTAACCGACAAACCTGCACGTCTTTGGAGTGAGGGAGCGAACTGGAGCGCCCGGAGAAATCGCACGCGGGTCACGGGGGAGAGCGTGCAAACTCTGCGCAGGCAGCGCCCGTAGTCAGGACCGAACCCGGGCCACTGTCGCTGTGAGGCAGCAACTCGACCGCTGCGCCACGGGACCTGGTGGGGTCCCCGCTGGCTGACCCGCTGAGTTACTACTCCAGCACTTTGTGTGTTTTTGCTCCAGATTCCAGTGTCCAGCAGTTCCCTGGGCCTCTCACTGGCACGTGGGGGAAGGTGGACAAACTCACCGCTTCCTGCAGGAGCTGCTCCAATGAATAGATGTGAGGACGGTTGCCCCTCTCTCCCTCCACGACCACACGGTAGCTAGAAGAAGAATTGACACACTCAGGCAAGGATCACAAATACTCCGGAAAATCTACATATCACCTCTTATTTCACCACACGGCAGGAGGACTTCAGACGGAGTCAGATGGGTGACGTTTCGGGTCGAGACCCTTCATCAGACTGACCCGAAACGTTACCCGTACCTTCTCTACAGAGATGCTGCCAGTCCCGCTGAGTTACTCCAGCATTTTGTGTCTGTCTTCGATGTAAACCAGCATCTGCAGTTCCTTCCTACATGTCCTGTCCACTTTCCCTATCCCTTTAATTGATAGATTGATATGTTCTTGGTTAGTTCAATTTAGTTTAGTTTAGAGATGCGGTGTGGAAACAGGCCCTTCTGCCCAACATGTCCATGCTGACCATTGATCAGCCGGTCTATGTTATTGCTCTCTCTCATACACTCCCTCCACACTAGAGGACAAATTACAGAGGCCAATTAACCTACAAACCCGCACGTCTTTAGAGTGTCGGAGGGAACCGGAGCACCCGGAGAAAACCCACGCGGTCACAGGGGAGAACGTACAAACTCTGTACAGACAGCACCCGCAGTCTGGATCAAACCCAGGTCTCTACCGCTGTTCCAGCGTGGCACCATCAGTAAGGGTGTCAAAGGATATAGGGAGCCGGATGGGGGTTGAGAGAGAAAGGTAGATCAGCCACAATTGAATGGCAGAGTCGAATCGATGGGTTGAATGCCCTAATTCTGCTCCTATGATTTAGGAGGCCTAACACCTAATTTCGCTTGTTTGAAAGATATTTTTAAATATGTTTTAAAAAAAATATCCTAGTAAATATATTCAATAGCTCTGCCTCCATGGCCTGTAGACCTTCTATATAACATATAACCATATAACAATTACAGCACGGAAACAGGCCCTCTCGGCCCTTCCAGTCCGTGCCGACCATTTGTTTTCCCCTAGTCCCATCTACCTGCACTCAGACCATACCCCTCCATTCCCTTCACGTCCATATACCTATCCACTTTACTCTTAAATGTTAAAATCGATCCTGCCTCCACCACTTCTGCTGGAAGCTCATTCCACACAGCCACCACCCTCTGAGTAAAGAAGTTCCCCCTCACGTTACCCCGAAACCTCTGTCCCTTAATTCTCATGTCATGCCCTCTTGTTTGAATCTTCCCTACCCTCAATGGGAAAAACGTATCCACGTCAACTCTGTCTATCCCTTTCATCATTTTAAAGACCTCAATCAAGTCCCCCCTTAACCTTCTGCGCTCCAAAAAGTTCTGACAGAAATGAATTCACATCATTTCCATCTTGGAAAGGGGGTCTTTATCCTGAATCCAATTCTGAGAATCTTCTGTTTGACTCATGTTCACGGGTTCTCGGACCAGAACCGAGGCTCTGAATCATGGCTGATCTACCCTTCTCCCTCAACCCCATTCTTCTGCCTTCTCCCCATAACCCTTGACAGCCTTATTCATGAAGAATCTGCCAATCTCTGCCTTCAAAATAATCCACTGACTTGGCCTCCACAGCCGTCCGTGGCAATGGATTCCACAGATTCACCGCCCTCTGGCTAAAGACATTTCTCCCCATCTCTTTTTTAAAGGTACGTCCTTTAACTGAGGCTGAGGCCTCTGGTCCTAGACTCTCCCACCAGTGGAAACATCCTCTCCACATCCACTCTATCCAGGTCTTTCACTATTCTGTACGTTTCAATGAGGTCCCCCCCTCATTCTTCTAAACTCCAGCGAGTACAGGCCCAGTACCGTCAGACGCTCATCATGGGTTAACCTACTCATTCCTGGGATTATTCTCGTAAACCGCCTCTGGACCCTCTCCAGAGCCAGCACATCTTGCCTCAGAGATGGGGCCCAAAACTGCTCACAATCCTGCAAATGCGGCCTGACCAGCGCCTTATAGAGCCTCAGCGTTACATCCCTATTTCTACGGTATATTCTAGCCTCTCGAATAAAATGCGAGCATGACATTTCAGTGAAAAGCTTTTGTTGCGTGCTACCCAGTCAGTGGAAAGACAACACACGATTACAATCGAGCCGTTTCACAGGGTATAGATACATGATAGGGGAATATCGTTCAGTGCAAGGTAAAGCCAGCAAGGAGAGTCCGCGGGTCACCAAAGAGGTAGATAGTGATTCAGCGCTGCTCTCTGCTCGTGGTAGGCTGCCTTCCTTACTAACGCTGCGAGTTGAAAATGATTATTCTTCACACAGGTTAGCTCTGATTTGATTAGATTTGCTATTCACATGCCCAAAAAGCACGACATGTGACCCACCTGCTCACCCCGCTGTTAAAATTAAGTTAGAAGTTAATCATTTGCATTGAACTGTATCTTTTGGAAGGAGGACAAGCAGTCCTTGTTTGCGTTGGGTTCAGTATTAGTGCTGATCAGGCATGTGATTACAGCGCAGCCTCTTAAGTTACCACAGAACAATGCTGCTTCTGAAACCAGGACACACAACACGCATAACTCACGCCCTCCCAACCTCAACATGAACTCAACACAGACACAAGGTAATCCCGGTGGCTCAGCACTTCAACCCCCCCTCCCATTCCGAATCCGACCTTTCTGCCCTGGGCCTCCTCCATGGCCAGAGTGAGTCCCACTGCAAATTGGAGGGGCAGCGCCCCATATTTCACTTGAGCAGTTTACACCCCAGCGGTGTGAACACTGACTTCTCCAATTTCAGGTAGTCCTTGCTTTCTCCCTCCTTCCCCTCTCCCCTTCCCAGCTCTCCCACAGCCCACTGTCTCCGCATCTTCCTTTCTTCTTCCCCCCACCCCCCCCCACCACAGTCTGAAGAAGGGTCCCGACCTGAAACGTCACCTATTCCTTCGCTCCATAGATGCTGCCTCACCTGCTGAGTTTCTCCAGCATTTTTGTCTACCTTCAAGGTAGTGCTGGACTGACTCAGCGGGTCAGGCAGCATCTCTGGAGAAAAAGTAATAGGTGACGTTTGGGTCAAGACCCTTCCTCAGATGCTGCTTGACCCGCTGAGTTACTCCAGCACTTTGTGTCTATTTGCGGTGTACATCAGCACCTGCAGTTCTTTCCTACACCGTGTCAAATTAATGAGTTACAGGATCAGAATCGGGCTGGTATATATGTAGAAATTGCCCCTGGTATCGGATAGCATTAATGTGTGCAGTCTGTACGCTGACTGGTTAGCACGCGACAAAAGGCTGTCCCATGTACCTCAGTGCTCACCACGTGAAATTAAGCTAAAATTATACAAAGCACTTAACGATTTTGGGATGTGGCAGGAAACCGGAGCATCCGGAGGAAACCCACAGGGCCACAGGGAGAACGTGCAAACTCCACACTGACAGCACCCGAGGTCAGGATCGGAGACGGGTCTACCCGCTGCGCCACCGTCCCAGCCTCGGTGTCGGGACATAAACAGTGGCGGGTGTCAGGGGAGAAGGCAGGAGAATGGGGTTAGGGAGGGGGAGATAGATCAGCCATGATTGAATGGCGGAGCAGACTTGATGGGCTGAATGGCCTAACTCTGCTCCTATCATTTATGAACCCTGTGTATCTGTACATTGCGAACGGCTCGACTGTAATCGTGTGTTGTCTTCCCGCTGACTGGTCAGCCCGCAACAAAGGCTTTTCACTGCACCTCAGTACACGGGACAATAAACTGAACTGAAGATGGATAGGACAGGGTTGGTGGGATATGGGCCAAATGCTGGCAGGTGGGACCGGTATTGATGGGACATGTTGGCCGGTGTGGGCAAGTTGGGCCGAAGGGCCTGTTTCCATACTGTATCACTCTTTGACTCTCTGATCAAAGCCACGTCGTCTGGTGTGAGAGGCCCTCGCTGTGGGGGAGACTTACATGTCAGGAAAATGGACCGTCTTCACGTAGCCCGCGTACAGCAGCTTGTCATCCATGGGGATCAGCACCCGGAGCCCATCCTTCAGCTCATCCTTGTCGATGACACACGAGCGAGGGGCTGTGGGAAGAGAAGGAAACCTCCTGAAAACTGGTTGTTGAACACGCACATTCCCACACGCATTCGCACACGTATTCCCACACGCATTCCCACACGCATTCCCACACGCATTCCCACACACATTCCCACACGCATTCCCACACGCAGTCCATCACGCATTCCCACAAGGTATTCCCACACGCATTGCCACACGCATTCCATCAAAACACTTGTTTAAGTCATGTTTCCCATAATCTCCAAGTTAAAAATTAAAAACATTTTACAATAATGCGAGGCCCTCCATTATTGGACATTTTAGTGTTTTATTAAATTTGTTCCTCTTTTTATGTATTTGTCCAGTTACCAGATTGCCATCAACATAAGTTCATAAGTTATAGGTGAGTCAGAGTGGATATGATTTTTCATAAAGGTCATAAGTAATATGAGCAGAATTAGGCCATTGGGCCCATCAGGTCTACTCCGCCATTCACTCATGGCTGATCCATCGCTCCCTCCCAACCACATTCTCCTGCCTTCTCCCCATAACCCTTGATTTCCGTTTGATTGCCATGAGCGATATCGAATATTGGAATATTTGTGTATGAAGGAACTGCAGATGCTGGTTTACACCGAAGACAGACACAAAATGCTGGAGTAACTCAGCGGGTCAGGCAGCATCTCTGGAGAGAAGGAATGGGTGATGTACAGTTGCGACAGCACTGGCAAAGCTTTTCACCGTACCTCGCGACACGTGACAATAAACTCAACAAATCTAAACTTGATCGGCAAGATGGAAAGATGCAGCATGGAAACAGGCCCTTCGGCCCACCCAGTCCGTGCCGACCATCGATCGCCCCGTTCACACCAGTTCTATGTTATACCACTTCCGCATCCATTTCAGTTTACAGGGTGCATATTAACCTACAAACCCACACGTGTGGGAGGAAACCAGAGCACCCGCAGGAAACCCACGTGGTCACAATGAGAACGTGCAAACTCCACACCCGAGGTCAGAATCGAACACAGGTCTCCGGCACTGCGAGGCAGCAGTGGGCAGACATGCAAGGTAGTACGAAGTGAAGAAACAAAATACTGCAGATGCTGGTTAGTATACAACATGGACACAAAGTGCTGGAGTGACTCAGCGAGTCAGGCAGCGTCCCTGGACAACATGGAGAGGTGACGTTTTGGGTGGGGACACTTCTTCAGGCTGATTGTAGGGGAGGAGAAGAAAGGTGGAAAAGGGAGAGAGGCGGGACAAAGGGGGGGGGGGGGATGTAGACAGGTTGGAGGGGAGATGGAGGTGTGAGTCCAGACAGGATACAGGAGGAGTGAGGAGGAGGAATAAATGTGGGGGAGAAAGGAGGGGGCTGGAGTTTCGGGAGGGTAGTTAGAGGTTACCTAAAATTGGAGAATTTAATGTTCATACCATTGGGGTGTGAGCTGCCCAATCGGAATATGAGGTGCTGCTCCTCCATTTTGTGCTAGGCCTCACTCTGGCAATGGAGTAGGCCCAGGACAGAGAGGTCAGTGTGGGAATGGGAAGGAGAGTTAAAGTTTAGTTTAGGTTAGAGATACAGCGCGGAAACAGGCCCTTCAGCCCACCGGCTCCGCGCCGACCAGCGATCCCCGCACACTAACACTATCCTACACCCACTAGGGACAATTTTTACATTTATACCGAGCCAATTAACCTATAAACCTGTACGTCTTTGGAGCGTGGGAGGAAACCGAAGATCTCGGGAGAGAAAACCCACGCAGGTCACGGGGGGGGGAGAACGTACAAACTCCGTGCAGACAGCACCCGTAGTCGGGATCGAACCCGGGTCTCCGGCGCGGCACTCACTGTAAGGCAGCAAGTCTACCGCTCTGCCACGGTGACCGCCGCTGTTTGAGGACTACTATATTGGGGGGAAAGGAATGAGTGGAATAAATCGGCACAGAGTCTCTTGCCCAGAGTCGCGAACCAGAGGACATAGGTTCAAGGTGAGGGGAGAAAGATTTAATTGGAACCTGAGGGGTAACGTTTTTGAAACAGAGGGTGGTGGGCGTATGGAACGAGCTGCCAGAGGCAGAGACTATCGCAAAATTGCCGGACGGGGGCGCGGGTGTTTGGCGAAACGGTCTCCGAGCCTCGCCGACGCACAGGAGGCCCCGCTCGCAGAGCCTCGGGGGGGGTGGGGGGGGGGGTTCAGTACCAACCTGGTGTGGCGGGCCGCTCCGCCAGCATGCTGAGCGGGAGGTTCTCATCTTCAGAGAAGCTGCTGTCCTGATTCTGCTCAAAGTCCTCGTCCGCAGCCATGCTCTCCATCAGCTTACTGACGGCCCCACCCTTGCAGCGGGTCTGCTGGGGACATAAGGCAGCAGATCAGTACAACGCCAGTGCCCAGTTTAGCATGCTTCATGCTGAGTATTAACACACCGGGCGCTGCAAGGCAGCTCATTTTACCATCCAAAACGTATGTTTTCGGTTTAGTTTATCGTCACATGCACCGAGGTACAGTGAAAAGCTTTTTACTGCGTGCTGACCAGTCAGCGGAGAGACAATGCACGATTACAATCGGGCCGTTTTACAGTGTATCGATATATGATAATGATATGATATATGTAGTGTTTCAGAAGGAACTGCAGATGCTGGAAAATCGAAAGTAGACAAAAGTGCTGGAGAAACTCAGCGGGTGCGGCAGCATCTATGGAGCGAAGGAAATAGGCAACATTTCAGGCCGAAACCCTTCCAAAAGAGCACTCGGAACACCAACCGGCTCCTCTCCCTGCCCTGTAGGACGGAGAGGTTCAGGAGACCCTTCACCCCTGCAGCCATTAGATTTTATAATTCGGACTGCTAGGCTGTAGGGGGATGCATTTTTGCTTTTTTTTTTAAATTTTAATTGTTAATTATTGGTCTTTTTATATATTTATTGCTCTCAGGTAGTGTCCACATTGTATTTTATTTATTTTCTAGTCTGCGTTCATTTTGAATGTGTGGGTTTGTTGGTTGGGGGCTTCTGGACATCTGAATTTCCCTGCGGGGATCAATAAAGTAGTTATTAAATTACATTACATAGTGTATGGGGAGGAAGTGCAGATGCTGGTTTTGACCAAAGACCCTCTGCGGGTCAGGCAGCATCTCCGGAGGACACGAGAACATAACAGACCTAGGAGGAACTGCAAGAGAAACGGTCAGATGAGAAGTTATTTTAATTCCTGCTGTCGTGGTTTGGTTTGGTCTAGTTTAGTTCCGTTTATTATTGTCACTTGTACTGAGGTTTAGTTGAGTTTACTTCACATGTCCCGAGGTACAGTGACAAATTATTTGATGGCAGTCTACAAGGGGATTGCACGCTTATTTAAGAATGAGGGGTAAGGCCATTTAGAACGGAGATGAGGAAACACAGAGAGTTGTGAGTGTGGAATTCTCTGCCTCAGAGGCCGATTCTCTGGATACTTTCAAGAGAGAGCTAGATAGGGCTCTTAAAGATGGCAGAGTCAGGGGATATGGGGAGAAGGCAGGAACAGGGTACTGATTGGGGATGGTAGACAAAAGTGCTGGAGAAACTCAGCGGGTGCGGCAGCATCTATGGAGTGAAGGAAACAGGCAACGTTTCGGGCCGAAACCCTTCTTCAGACCTTCTCCTTCGCTCCACAGATACTGCCGCACCCGCTGAGTTTCTCCAGCACTTTTGTCTACCTTCGATTTTCCAGCATCTGCAGTTCCTTCTTGAACATACTGATTGGGGATGATCAGCCATGATCACATTGAATGGCGGTGCTGGCTCGAAGGGCCGAATGGCCGACCCCTGCCCCTATTGTCCATGTGTACAGATACAGGATAAAGGGAATAACGTTTAGTGCAAGATAACGTCCAGTGAAGTCTGATTCAAGAGAGCTTGGAGGTTTCCCATGAGGTTGCCGGGAGGCCTCCAGCTGAAGGGAGGATGGTTCAGTTGCCTGATAACAGTTGGGAAGAAACTGTCTTTGTAATTACTGCTATTATAATTAAGAAACATAATACATAGAAACAGAAAATAGGTGCAGGAGGAGGACATTCGGCCCTTCGAGCCAGCACCGCCATTCATTGTGATCATGGCTGATCGTCCCCCAATCAATAACCCGTGCCTGCCTTCTCCCCATATCCCTTGACTCCACTAGCCCCTAGAGCTCTATCTAACTCTCACTTAAATCCATCCAGTGACTTGGCCTCCACTGCCCTCTGTGGCAGGGAATTCCACAAATTCACAACTCTCTGGGTGAAAAAGTTTTTTCTCACCTCAGTCTTAAATGACCTCCCCTTTATTCTAAGGCTGTGGCCCCTGGTTCTGGACTCACCCAACATTGGGAACATTTTTCTGCATCTAGCTTGTCCAGTCCTTTTATAATTTTATATGTTTCTATAAGATCTCCCCTCATCCTTCTAGACTCCAGTGAATACAAGCCTAGTCTTTTCAATCTTTCCTCATAAGACAGTCCCGCCATCCCAGGGATCAATCTCGTGAACCTACGCTGCACTGCCTCAATCACAAGGATGTCCTTCCTCAAATTAGGAGACCAAAACTGGACACAATACTCCAGGTGTGTTCTCACCAGAGCCCTATATAACTGCAGAAGGACCTCTTTACTCCTATACTGAAATGCTCTTGTTATGAAGGCCAACATTCAGTTAAGTACATAAAATACGTTTTATGTTTTTTTCACGTGTATAAAATTTCAATTGGAGTTTTAAAATAGACTTGGCATAGAAGGGTGCAGAAGAAGTGCAGGCAAGTGGGGTTAGTGTAGATGGGACAAGATGGTTGGCTTGGGAGAAAAACACTGAGTGCTGGAGTAACTCAGCGGTTCAGGCAGCAGCTCCGGAGAACATGGAGAGGTGACGTTTCGGGAACAGACCCCTGTCGCTTCACCTCCCCCCCCCCCCCCCCCCGACTCCATCCAAGGACCCAAGCAGTCTTTCCAGGTGAGGCAGAGGTTCACCTGCACCTCCTCCAACCTCATCTACTTGTTCCGCTGCTCTGGGTGTCAGCTGCTCTTCATCGGTGAGACCAAGCGCAGGCTTGGCGATCGCTTCGCCCAACACCTCCGCTCAGTTCGCATTAACAAACCCGATCTCCCGGTGGCTCAGCACTTCAACTCTCCCTCTCATTCCGAATCTGACCTTTCTGCCCTGGGCCTTCTCCATGGCCAGAGTGAGTCCCACCCTAAATTGGAGGAGCAGCACCTCATATTTGGGTAGTTTACACCCCTGCGGTATGAACATTGACTTCTCCAATTTCAGGTAGTCCTTGCTTTCCCCCTCCTTCCCCTCCCCTTCCCAGCTCTCCCACAGCCCACTGTCTCCGCCTCTTCCTTTCTTCTTCCCGCTCCCCCCCCACCCCATCAGTCTGAAGAAGGGCCTCGACCCGAAACGTCACCTATTCCTTCGCTCCACAGATGCTGCCTCACCCGCTGAGTCTCTCCAGCATTTTTGTCTGCCCTCTTCAGACTGAGTTACTCCAGCACTTTGTGTCCTTTTCTGCATTAACCAGCACCTGAGGTTCTTAGTTTCTACAAAGTGCTGGCGTTCCCCGGCAGGTCAGGCAGCGCGCGTGGAGGGGACGGACCGGCAATGTTTCGGGCCGGGACCTTTGGCGCGGGCGTGGCGGGTGGAAGGACAGATTTCGCGACGACTCGGGAACAGCAGGGTGGCTCAGCGGTAGAGCTAACGCCTCACAGCGCCATAGACCCGGGTATTTCCAACGCTGTCTGTACGGAGTTTGTTCGTTCCCCACGTGACCTGCGTGGGTTTTCTCCGGGCGCTCCGGTTTCCTCCCACACTCCAAAGACGTACAGGTTTGTAGGCTAATTGGCTGCGGTGAAATTGTAAATCGTCCCTCGTGTGCGTAGGAGAGTGTAAGTGTGTGGGGATCGCTGGTGGGCGCGGACTCGGAGGGGCGAAGGGCCTGTGTTCGCGCTGTATCTCTAAACACAGACGCTGCGGCAGTGTGGTGGGGCAGGGACCCTTACCTCCTTTTTGCCATCCTTTGCCTTCACCTTGAGCTTGGTCTTCTTGCCGGGGCTGGCGCTGCGCGGGACACCGGCCCTCGGCTCAGGCTCGCTGCTCCCACTCTGGACCATGGGCAGGTCGGGGGACTGCACCTCTTTCCCTTTCTTCCTCTGCAAGTTTCAAAGACAGCACTGAATCAACATTGACAGCCCTCTCACCAGCCCCTGACAGACTCCAAATACAAAGGCTTGTCTCCCTTTCCGAGCTGAATTCGGAAAACAAGTTCACAAGTTATAGGAGCAGAATTAGGCCGTTCGGCCCATCAAGTCTACTCCACCATTCAATCATGGCTGATCTATCTTTCCCTCTCTACCCCATGGCGTGGATAAGCCCCAGTGTGTAGGATAGTGCTGGTGTACGGGGTATCGCTGGTCGGCACAGACTCGTTGGGCCAAAGGGCCTGTTTCTGCGCTGTATTTTTTTTAGTTTAGACACACAGCGCGGAAACAGGCCGTTTCCACCGAGTGCGCACCGACCAGCGATCCCCGCACACTGACACCATTCTACACACGAGGGACAACTTACAGCCTTTACCAAAGCCAAATTAACCTACAAGCCAGTACGTCTTTGGGGTGTGGGAGGAGACCGGAGCACCCGGAGAAAACCCACGCAGGTCACGAGGAGAACGTGCAACTCCGTGCCGGCAGTCGGGATCAGACCCGGGTCTCTGGCGCTGCACCGCCCGACCAGCCACTGTGCCGCCAATGCCACGCTTTTTCAAAACGCCTCAGTGATGATCACAGCAGACATTGAAGGCCCCCCCCCCCCCCCCCCACACCCCCACATCAGTCTAAAGAAGGGTCTCGACCCAAAACGTCGCCTATTCCTTCGCTCCACAGATGCTGCCTCACCCGCTGAGTTTCTCCAGCATTTTTGTCTACCTTCGATTTTTCCAGCATCTGCGGTTCTTCCTTAAACAGCAGACATTGGGATGTCTTATTCAACATTCCCCACTGGGTTTCACTGGGTGCCCTGATAAGGAGAATTCTACAAAGAGGGCAGCTTGCACAGAGACAGGAGTCACCACATACCCAGTGAGGCACATCCCTCCCTCCGTCTATGTGAGGCAGCAGCAACTCTGCCCGCTGCAACACTGCCCGCTGCGCCTCTGCCTGCTGCATCTCTGCCCGCTGCGGCTCTGCCCGCTGCAATTCTGCCCACTGCATCTCTGCCCGCTGCAACACTGCCCGCTGAATCTCAGCCCGCTGCATTTCTGCCCGCTGCAACTGTACCCGCTGCAACTCTGCCCGCTGCAACATTGCCCGCTGAATCTCTGCCCGCTGCGGCTCCGCCCGCTGCGGCTCTGCCTGCTGCATCTCTGCCCGCTGCATCTCTGCCCGCTGCATCTCTGCCCGCTGCGGCTCTGCCTGCTGCATCTCTGCCCGCTGAATCTCTGCCCGCTGCATTTCTGCCCGCTGCAACTGTACCCGCTGCAACTCTGCCCGCTGCAACACTGCCCACTGAATCTCTGCCCGCTGCAACACTGCCCGCTGCGGCTCGGCCTGCTGCATCTCTGCCCGCTGCAACACTGCCTGCTGCGGCTCAGCCCGTTGCAACTCTGCCCGCTGCAACACTGCCCGCTGCAGCTCTGCCCGCTGCAATTCTGCCCACTGCATCTCTGCCCGCTGCATCTCTGCCCGCTGCATCTCTGCCCGCTGCATCTCTGCCTCTGCCCGCTGCGCTGCAACTCCCGCTGCAACTCTGCCCGCTGCAACACTGCCCGCTGCGGCTCCGCCTGCTGCATCTCTGCCCGCTGCATCTCTGCCCGCTGCATCTCTGCCCGCTGCGGCTCTGCCTGCTGCATCTCTGCCCGCTGAATCTCTGCCCGCTGCATTTCTGCCCGCTGCAACTGTACCCGCTGCAACTCTGCCCGCTGCAACACTGCCCACTGAATCTCTGCCCGCTGCAACACTGCATCTCTGCCCGCTGCATCTCTGCCCGCTGCATCTCTGCCCGCTGCATCTCTGCCCGCTGCAGCTCTGCCCGCTGCATCTCTGCCCGCTGCAACACTGCCTGCTGCGGCTCAGCCCGTTGCAACTCTGCAACACTGCCCGCTGCAGCTCTGCCCGCTGCAATTCTGCCCACTGCATCTCTGCCCGCTGCAACTCTGCCTGCTGCAACTCTGCCCGCTGCAATTCTGCCCTCTGCATCTCTGCCCGCTGCAACTCTCTGCTGCAATTCTGCCCTCTGCATCTCTGCAAAACTCTGCTGCAATTCTGCCCTCTGCATCTCTGCCTGCAACTCTGTCTGCTGCAATTCTGCCCGCTGCATCTCTGTCTGCTGCAAAAAACTCTGCCCGCTGCAATTCTGCCCTCTGCATCTCTGCGCTGCAACTCTGTCTGCTGCAACTCTGTCTGCTGCAATTCTGCCCGCAAACTCTGTCTGCTGCAACTCTGTCTGCTGCAATTCTGCCCTCTGCATCTCTGCCCGCTGCAACTCTGTCAAACTCTGCCCTCTGCATCTCTGCCCGCTGCACTCTGTCTGCTGCAATTCTGCCCACTGCATCTCTGCCCGCTGCAACTCTGCCCACTGCATCTCTGCCCGCTGCAACTCTGCCTGCTGCAACTCTGCCCGCTGCAACACTGCCCGCTGCGGCTCTGCCCGCTGCAATTCTGCCTGCTGCAACTCTGCCCGCTGCAACTCTGCCCACTGCAACACTGCCCGCTGCATCTCTGCCCACTGCAACACTGCCCGCTGCATCTCTGCCCACTGCAACACTGCCCGCTGCGCCACCGTGCCCGGAGTAAACCAGACTGAATCGCCACCTTGTTCTTGGCCCTGGCCGCATCTTTCCTGGGGCTGACAGCCGAGGCCCTCACGCATCTGCTGACTTTAATGGCGGGGACGGTGCAGGGGATGGCGGGCGGAGACGGCGCGGCGGTGGCAGAGGCGGTGGCGGACGCGGAGGCGTCGTTGAGGAAGATTCTCTCGCTCCGTCTCCGCCCGCTCCACGCGTCGTCGTCGCTGACCTCGGCGCCAAAGTCGAAGGTGAACTCCGGCGGAGACTTCTGCTTGGCTTTCTCCTTCCTCCCCTTCTCCGCACCCCGCTGCCGCTCCACGCACGCCTGCTCGCTCCTGCTCATCCCCCCCGCCTCCTGAAGCGACTTCTTCCCCCGAGGCACCGGCGCCAGCTTCTGCTTGATCTTGATCTCGCTTTCAGAGTCCGTGTATTCAAATTCCGTGCCTAGATGTATTAAAAAAAAAGAAACTTTCAGGCGAGCAGTTTAACGGATTTGTGCAGGAAGGAACTGCAGATGCTGGCTGACACCGGAGATAGACACAAAACGCTGGAGTAACTCAGCGGGACAGGCAGCATCTCCCGAGGGCAGGAATGGGTGACGATTTGGGTCAAGACACTGGACCATGAATGCACAATAGATGATTAAAAAACCCACAGAGTGAATAAACCTGAATTCTCAATTATAGTTTGAAATCTGAAGTAACAAAACGTCACCTATTCCTTCTCTCCAGAGATGCTGCCTCACCTGTTCAGTTACTCCAGCTTTTTGTGTCTATCTTAGTTTAGTTTAGATTAATAGTTTATTATTGCCATGTGTACCAGGGAGCAGTGGACATTTTTTTGTGGCGTGCTGCCCAGCGGGCGCAAATACTCTTCACGATTACAATCCACGGTGTACAAATGAGTTTCTGCAGAGGACGCTTTGAGAAGGTCACCTTCGCTGGAAGCTGGCTGCCTTCAGTGGAGCGTTGCGATGTATGGCTGTTGCTCGTGGGATGATGGTGTGAACCTGAAGCAATTGCTGGTCTGGCCTGAACAGGCAACCGTGCAGCTGTTTCTGCCAATGTCACTGCCGGCCAATTTGCTATCACGCTCCACGCAGTAGAATGCACCATCACACGGGGGGGGGGGGGTACGGTGGCGCAGCGGTAGAGTCGCTGCCTCGCAGCCGGGCCGAAGACCCGGGTTCCATCCCGACCACGGGTGTTGTCTGTACGTTCAGTTTTGCGTACTATTGCGTACAGTTTTGGTCTCCTGAGGAAAGACCTTCTTGCCATAGAGGGAGTACAGAGAAGGTTCACCAGACTGATCCCTGGGATGGCAGGACTTCCATATGAGGAAAGACCGGATAGGCTCGGCTTGTACTCGCTAGAATTTAGAAGATTGAGGGGGGAGCTTATAGAAACTTACAAAATTCTTAAGGGGTTGGACAGGCTAGATGCAGGAAGATTGTTCCCGATGTTGGGGAACTCCAGAACGAGGGGCCATTAATTATGTAAACAAAAATCATGATTTTTTTTTTTGGTTTTTTAAATTTTTTAAATTCCCACAGCTGGCAAAATTCTTCAAACCGTATCTCCAGATATCCTCAGGCCCACATATATGAGCATGATGTATGTCTACAAAATTCTTAAGGGGTCGGACAGGCTAGATGCAGGAAGATTGTTCCCGATGTTGGGGAGGTCCAGAACGAGGGGGCACAGTTTAAGGATAAGTGGGAAGTCTTTTAGGACCGAGATGATACAAAAAATGTTCGCACAGAGAGTGGTGAATCTGTGGAACTCTCTGCCACAGAAGGTAGTCGAGGCCAGATCATTGGCTATATTTAAGAGGGAGTTAGATGTGGCCCTTGTGGCTAAAGGGATCAGGGGTTATGGAGAGAAGGCAGGTACGGGATACTGAGTTGGATGATCAGCCGTGATCATATTGAATGGCGGTGCAGGCTCGAAGGGCCGAATGGCCTACTCCTGCACCTATTTTCTATGTTCTATGAAATAGGAAATAGGCAACGTTTCGGGCCGAAACCCTTCCGGGTTGCCTATTTCCCTCGCTCCTTAGATGCTGCTGTGCCTGCTGAGTTTCTCCAGCACTTTTGTCTCCCTATTTTCTATGTTTCTATGTTGCTATGTTCTCCCCGTCATCTGCCACGCTCCAAAGACGTGCAGGTTTGTAGGTTAATCGTCTTGGCGTAAATGTAAATTGACCCTAGTGCGCGAAGGATAGTGTTAACGTGCGGGGATCGCTGGTCGATGCGGGCTTAGTGGGCCGAAGGGCCGGTTTCCACGCTGTATCTCTAAACTAAACTGAACTTCTGTTAACGGGCCAGTGCTGTGCAGTTAGACAACCAGCTGTGTGTTAATGGATTCACCCCTTGTAGGGAACCTGACCACTAAAGCACAGCACTGCAAGGTGAAGTGGGAAAGATTTTATAGGAACCTGTGGAGTAACTTTTTAACGCAAAGAGTGGTGGGTGTATGGAACGAGCTACCGGAGGATGTAGTTGAGGCTGGGACTATCGCAACGTTTAAGAACAATTGGACAGGTACATGGATAGTTACACTTTAGTTTATTGTCACGTGTACCGAGGTACAGTGAAAAGCGTTTGTTGCGTGCTGACCAGTTAACGGAAAGACAATACATGATTACAGTTATAGAAACATAGACAATAGGTGCAGGAGGAGGCCATTCGGCCCTTCGAGCCAGCACCGCCATTCATTGTGATCATGGCTGATCATCCCCAATCAATAACCCGTGCCTGCCTTCTCCCCATATCCCTTGACTCCACTAGCCCCTAGAGCTCTATCTAACTCTCTCTTAAATCCATCCAGTGACTTGGCCTCCACTGCCCTCTGTGGCAGGGAATTCCATAAATTCACAACTCTCTGGGTGAAAAAGTTTTTTCTCACCTCAGTCTTAAATGGCCTCCCCTGTATTCTAAGACTGTGGCCCCTGGTTCTGGACTCGCCCAACATTGGGAACATTTTTCCTGAATCGAGCCATTGAAAGTGTATAGAGATACATGATAAGGGAATAACGTTTAGTGCAAGGTAAAGCCAGCAAAGTCCGGCCAAGGACAGTCCACGGGTCGCCAATGAGGTCAACAGTAGTTCAGCACTGCTCTCTGGTTGTGGTCCTGAACCACAATCTCCCTCATCGGACAGGTTTAGAGGGATATGGGCCAAACGCAGGCAGGTGGGACTAGTATAGATGGGCCAAAGGGCCTGCTTCCATGCTGTATTCCACTCAATGACTCACCTGCCGCCTAGATTCACTCACCCATCAAGCTTTGTCGTTCTTCTTTCTTCCTGGCTTTCTGCTTGGCCTCCAGTTGCACGATGGACAGTGGCGGGGTCATGACGGGACTGGGCATGGCGCTGGCTGCGAAGCGGGCTAGAAGGCCCAGGCCACTCTCCTCCAACATGAGCGAGGACACACTATCACTGCAGTCCTTCCTATAATCCTCCTCTTCAGAGGTGTAATCTACATTGAAGAAAGTGGCAGGTTACTGGCAGCAAAAACTATCCACAACATGGCGGGTTGAAAGTACTGGAGAATGAATCCTTTGTGGCCACTTAGTCATCCTTTACAACACTGGAGGTGAAACGTCAAATGTAAGGGCAGTAATTCTGAAGACCGTCGGGCTTTTTTTTTTGTTTGAAGTGCGGTATTTGCTAATTCCCCATTGAATTACATGAGTTTAGATTAGTGGTACAGCACGGAAACAGGCCCTTCGGCCCACCGAGTCCGCGCGGACCAGCAATCCCCGCGCATTAACACTGCCCTACACACACACACACACACACACACACACACACTAGGGACAATTTACACTTCAAACCAAGTCAATTAACCTACAAACCCGTACGTTTTTGGAGAGCGGGGTGGGAAACCGGAGCACCCGGAGAAAAACCCACGCAGGCAACGGGGAGAACGTGTGTGCTGCGTGCAGACAAGCACCCGCGGCCAGGATCGAACCCGGGTCTCTGGTGCTGTCAGCGCTGTAAGGGCAGCAACCCTACCGCTGCGCCACCGTGCCGGTTTCTACTGGCACCTTTAAGGTTCAGGCCTAGTTGCGTGTGCCGGAAACGTCTAGTGGATGGTGTTACTGCCAATTCGGGGGTCGCTGAAGAAGAATCCCATTGTAGATTATGCAACGTAAATATGAACAGGGTGATTGATACTTTCAGGTAAAGCCAGGTACAACTACTAACGAGGATGGCGGACGGGTGAAAAATTATCCATCCCTCAGTCCGACACAAAATGGCGATTAGAATGGACGGTACTCCCAGATCAAACTCTGCTTGCCAACATTCTCCACTCCTTAAAACCCACATTTCCGACATACAAATTTCACAGTACAGAAATATAAAAGAGGCCAGAAATTTAAGTAACTTTGTGTGTAGGAATTCCATAATGCAAATGGTATTTAGTCCTTGGCCTAGTGTGAGAGCGTCAGCTCTTAGTCCAAGGATTAAATTTACAGATGCGTTTTACATTGTCAACAACAATCTTCGACTCACATTCAATGCATTTTTAAAAATATATATTTGCACCACTTGATTAAATTTTTTTTTTTTTTTTTTTTTTTTTAAATCGGTCAACAGCAATTTTTGGTGGTTTTGCTTTGAAATGTTATCAGATAGTTTAGACCTACGAAAAACAGTGCAAGATTTGTTAGGGAGGAAAGCGAAGATAGGTAGACCACTACTGTTAGCAAAACCTTTATTACTCATCAAGGAATGGAGCAGTGTGAGTATGTTAAGCATAGAAAGCTGTCTTCTGGGCATGTAAACCTCAGGAGAATTTAAAAAAAAAACACTTCATAGCGTATTGGTAAAAAGCAAGCAAGCCTGCTGTTCACAAAGGAGGCTGTGTGTAGGCAGACTGCGAACAGCTTTGGGTCTTTTTGGTTGTCATAGTCACAATTTTATCTCATCATCAAAAAAAATCAAAAAATCTTCTAAGTGGAACTTTTTTTTTAAAAAAAGGGATATTCGCCAATACACTGAAGAAATTTTTTGGGTTTTTTTTTAAATATGCTGGCACAACTGTATTGAGAACAGATAGGAAAGTAAAAATGACAAGTCAAGAGATCATCGGTCACATTGAAAAAAATAGAAGCGGTTTTCCTACCTACTTAACCAAAGTCAAGCTTCTGCCATGGCAATGTGGGCCCTACTGTCAGGCATCTGCCTTACTCCCAGCCATTCACTTTGCTTCTTACCGCAGCACGCGCACAAAGCAAGGTGCCAAGAGACAATCAAGCATCATGGATAAGGGGTCAAAAGTGGAGGGGTGAGAAGCAGCTGCAAGGAGAAAGCAAGCATTCTAGAAAAGCCAGTTATTGTTTTAGTACTGAGATTAAAGGGAGGGGGGGGGAGGGAGGGAGGGAGGGAGGGAGGGAGATGGAAAAAGCCGTAAAGAACGCTATTACCCAAATATCCCTTAAAGGCAATTAGTAACATCGTTCTGCCCTTTTAATGGCAGCGGGCACCCTTCTCTGACCTTCTGTGGGAAACATTTCCAAAAAGAAAAGATCATAATTTTTGTTTCTCCTCAAGAAAGCAACTTCACTCTCAGTGTAACATTGCCAGATCAATGCAAAGCCAGTGACTCTATTCCCCTCTCTTGTTTGTGCTGTCGGGTTTACAAACAGCATCCTGCAAAAATCAAGGCAGGACGTGTTCAACTCTGAATCCGTTATGGGCCCCAATTGCCTGATCTCGCTGGCCTGTATCGATCCGCGTGCACGCGCGCACACGCACACACCCGCACGCGCACACACATGGTGCGGGTGTTTCCCTGACACAGACCAGCAGACACGATCAATTACTTGCCTGGGCAAGGACACTGTCGTGCACAGAGTCCATTGATTTTGCTGCAAGGAGCGATCCAAGCAGTAATGGATTTTTGGCATATTATTGACAGCAAAAACAGGAGTAGGGATGAAAGGAGGCCACTGGATTATTGACGACTGCCATTGCTTCCTTGGTGAAGGTTCAAGAATAGTTCACATCCCAAATATGTTTTCTAAAGGAAAAAAATGAGTACCCAAAAGATTCAGGTTCAATGAACCTCAGCCATTCTCACAGAACTGTAGCGTACAATTTTGTTCAAATGGATCAGCAAAAGATTTGGATTTGACTTGCTTCTTTAAGGAATATTCTCATCTTGATTTAATATTCTATTGTTTCCAAAACTGGTCAACCAACCAATCAATCAATACTGGTCATATTATTCAACATTTGTCAATCAATTGATCAATATTACTCAATCAATTAATACTTGTCCTATTATTTAATATTCGTCAACCAATCTATCAATGCTAGCCTTTTTATGTAATACTAGTTAATCAATGAATCAATCGATCAATGGTAGTCCTGATTTTAGTTCAGGAGGGTCTCAGGGTGCAGTTATGTCCAACACAAATTGTCACTTTATTCACTACCTTAAAGCAGCGTTGCAAATCATAACCTTTTACTCGCCAAGTTGGAATGTCTAGCCAACACTTGTTGACTATTGCCATTTGTAAAAAAACAAAAAACAAAATGGCTTCCGGCAATGGGTTCTAGCCTTCTGAGGATATCATTTGGTTGCTTGCTGTTACGTCTCCACCTAGTCCTAATGCAAGTCCAGTTCTGTGAATTCCCCTATTTGCGACAAGCGTGTGGATACGAAAGATTCACCTTCCCCCCCCCCAACAGTACAATAACACCCTCCGGTTCCCGTTCAATTGGAGCGGGAACCTTCTCATTACCCAGGAGGGACCTGCCTTCCAAAACAAATAAACAACAAGTGTGTAAATGAGCTGGAGTGGTTATCCTCTGGTGCCAAAATATGGACTCAAAGTGGGCAGGCAATAATTTAGATTCATCTTTTTTAAAATATATTAAAAAAAACCCAATTGCCCTCAAATCTCCCTTGGTGTGAAACTATTTATATCAACAGAGCTTTAAGATATTAATACAGTTAACACATTTATTTCTTTAAATTATCATGTACAGATTTTTTTTTGTTTTAAAAAAAAACAGTGCACATAAACCTTCCAACTTTTCCAAACTTATCAAGGGGGAGGTAGGGGGGGGGAGGTGGGTGGGGGGGGGGGGTTAAGGTGAATATCAGGTAACTTCTTTCAAACTGTGACATTAGTTTACAACTGGTGGGACATGTTGTTTCAAAGTACATCATCGCCCCAACAAAATAAAACTGGTAAAAAATTGTTAAATGGCCTTTTCGGAAACCTGCCTGCAAGAGCAAGGCCTCACAACTATCTGGAAAACAAGCCCTGGAAAGGCCAATGTCTCCAAATGGCCGGTTACAAAGGACAGGGACGATTTAAAACTGGGGGGGCACAGGGATGAACAGTCACCCAGCACCTTGAACAGACTCTGGCAACATTACACTACACTCCAAACGTTCAATCCCATATATACTGAACTCCAGCCAAAGATAAAGAATCCACAACGTCACCATTGACTGGGAACGGCCCAAATCCTATCAAATTGGTTAAAGCTATTAATTTCGATATTTTGTGGGGTTTTCGACCAAAGACGCTTGAATGATTAATTTTCTCCTGTTTACAAGTCCCCATCCAACACTACACAACACCCTGACCTCCCATTTTGGGGGCATTTACTGAGCACTCCATTGAACGCACCCTTAGTCTATCAGCCCAAGCAGAAAATTCCGATCGTCTTGTGAGGAGAATATTTTATCTCGGGAGCATCTGAAAGTTTTGTGGTTTTGGGAGAGGTGGGGGGGAGGGGGGGGGGGTAAAAAAATATATAAACAGAAAATGAAGAAATCGGAAGGGGGAAAGGAATATTGAAATTACTGTGGATATTCAAGGATGTATTAGAGACTAGAGGAGGCAATACCAGCAAGCTTCTAAGAAACAGAGACAAAGAAAACCAACATTGCTGCGATTCCTACAAAGAGCCTGACACGAGAAGGGATATCTGAATAATAGAGTGTTCTATTGCAAGTGGGAATGAAGTGAAATGCCCTTTTTTTCCGTCTATGAGCAGGAGACTATATTTTAAAAAAAATGAAAAGCAGATGCAAAGCAAGAGAGACAAAGCACGCTCATTTAGTTAAAAAAGAAATTACCATGTTTAATTCAGCTTCAGCACCAAATTGCAGTACAAACATTGGGAGAACGCACACACACGCACACAAAGTATTCCATTTACAATTCCAATGGTTCATTGCGGCCTCTCAAGAGGCCAATGCCAAGGAAGGAGAGAAGGACTTAGGAATTAGCCGATTAGATACAGGCTCTAAGCGAGCCGATATTTAATACATCACACAGTTAGAAAAGGGCAGTTTACACTGCCAAATTCCAGATGGTCACTACTTAGCACCATCATATTCTTTCAACACCTGAGGTTTACTTCTATTAACCTTGATTGAATGAGTCCTCCGAGCTGTCGGTGAAGGAGGTCCTGGCCTCGGCCTCAGCCAGCAGCAAGGCAAAGTGCTTGAGTTTTTTCTTGTCAAGGGCCCGCTGTGTTGGCACAGTGCCGGTGCCGGGAGCAAGTCTCTTGGCCTGCTTGACGCCGCCACCACCCAGCGCAGCCTTGCTCTTCTTGGACATCAGGCCGTAGAGGGTGGGCGCCGCCTTCTGCTTGGGGCCCGGCCGCTCGGCCAGGCTGGAGGCGGACCGCCGCGGCCACTCGCTCTTGCACAGCTCCTCCACGTCCTCGTCGTCCGTGTCCGTATCTGCAGCGGCAACAAAAAGGGGGGCAGCAGCGCTCAGTGTCACCGCTCACAGGCACTCGCGGCACACAGCAACAGCAGTAACATCAAACACCAAGTCACCTGACAGTCAAAGAACGGGCCAATGCCCACAGGCTTAGGGCCTTGTGCCAGATAAAGCCAAGAAAAGAAGATCTACAATGCAAATTGCTTTTACACATTTGCGCTCAGAAGAGTCATGGCGTGATACAGTGGGGAAACAGGCCCTTCGGCCCAACTTGCCCACACCGACCAACATGTCCCAGCTACACCAGTCCCACCTGCCTGCGTTTGGTCTATATCTGATTTTAACTGATTTTACTTCCTTTGCCTTTTACAATTTAATATTTTATATTTTTATATAAATCTGTTTTTTATGCCGTTAACTGCCTATGTTCTTACTGTTTTAAATTGTGTGTTTGTTTAGACCTGTGTTTATGTAGAAAGCAGTTTGGGTTGCATTCAATTGTATGAAAACAGATAAAGTTATTATTATTATTATTATTATTATTATTATCCCTATATACCTGTCCTATCCATGTCCCTGTTTAATAATTTGTTAAACTTTGCAATAGTCCCTGCCTCAACTACCTCCTGTGGCAGCTCGTTCCATACACCCGCCAACCTTTGTGTGAAAAAGATAGCCATCAGATTCCTATTGAATCTTTCCCCCTTCATTTTAAAACTATGTCCTCTGGTCCTCGATTCCCCAACTCTGGGCAAGAGACTCTGTGCGTCTACCCGATCTATTCCTCTCATGATTTTGTACACCTCCTGTAAGATCATCCCTCATCCCCCTGCGCTCCAGGGAACAGAATCCCAGACTGCTCAACCTCTCCCTACAGCTCAGTCTCTCGCTCTCTATCTCTCTTTAGTCCTGGCTACATCCACGTAAATCTTCTCTGTGCCCCTTTCCAGCTCGACAACATCTTTCCTACAACATGGTGACCAGAATGGTACACAATACTCGAAATGCAGACTCACGGGTAGTCTTATAGAACTTCTTAAGTCGACAAATACCCGGACACTGCACCCACTAAGACAACTTTCACTATTGCCGACAACTTATTGCCTCAATCTTTAAAGTCTTCAGCATGCAACAGATCCCACCCTAGCCCACTTTGCCCCCCTCCCCCCCCCCCCCGTTCTCTGCACCCAGCACTCAAATATGCCTATGAACGAAAGAACTACAGATGCTGCTTTACACCGAAGATAGACACAAAATGCCACAGTAACTCAGCGGGACAGGCAGCATCTCTGGACTAAAGGAATGGGTGACTGTTTTGGGTCGAGACCCTTCATCAGACTCACTTTCCGGGTTAGAAATATAGAAAAATAGGTGCAGGAGTAGGCCATTCGGCCCTTTGAGCCAGCACTGCCATTCAGTTCCTGCTTTATCCCCCATATCCCTTGATTCCTTTAGCCTTAAGAGCTAAATCTAACTCTCTCTTGAAAACATCCAGTGAAATAATCTCCACTGCCTTCTGTGGCTGAGAACTCCACAGATTCACAACTCTCTGGGTGAATTTTATTTTCCTCATCTCAGTCCTAAATGGTCTACCCCTTATTCTTAAACTGTGACTCCTGGTTCTGGACTCTCCCAATATTGGGAACATGTTTCTTGCATCTACCCTGTCCAATCCTTTAAGAATTTTACACGTTTCTATAAGATATCCTCTCATCCTTCTAAATTTCTAGTGAATACAAGCCCAGTTGACCCAATCTTTCATCATATGTCAGTCCCAGCATCCCGGGAATTAACCTGGTGAACCTACGCTGCACTCGCCCAATAGCAAGAATGTCCTTCCTCAAATTAGGAGACCATAATTGCACACAATACTCCAGGTGTGGTCTCACCAGGGCCCTGTACAACTGCAGGAGGACCTACTTGCTCCTAAACTCAAATCCTCCCCTTTCCCTAATCTGGCTTCCTGTTTTTGCCACCAAAGTGGATCACCTCACATTTATCCACATTATACTGCATCTGCCATGCATCTGCCCACTCACCCAACCTATCCAAGTCCCCCGGCAGCCTAATAGCATCCTCCTCGCTGCTCACACTGCCACCCAGCTTTGTGGTCATCCACAATCTTGGAGATCCCACATTTAATTTCCTCGTCTAAATTGTTAATATATATTGTAAACAACTGGGGTCCCAGCACCGAGCCTTGCGGCACCCCACTAGTCACTGCCTGCCATTCTGAAAAGGACCCGTTAATTCCTACTCTTTGCTTCCTATCTGCCAACCAGTTCTCTATCCATGTCAATACCCTATCCCCAATACCGTGTTCTAATTTTGCATATTAATCTCTTGTGTGGGACCTTGTCAAAGGCTTTTTGAGAGTCCAGCTACACCACATCCACTGGCTCTCCCTTATCCATCCATCCATGTTACATCCTCAAAAAATTCCAGAGATTAGTCAAGCATGATTTCCCCGTAATAAATCCATGCTGACTTTGTCCGATCCCGTCACTGCTTTCCAAATGCGCTGCTATAACATCTTTCATAATTGACTCCAGCATCTTCCCCACTACCGATGTAAGGCTAACTGGGTCTATAATTCCCCGTTTTCTCTCTCCCTCCTTCCTTAAAAAGTGGGGTTACATTGGCTACCCTCCAGTCCACAGGAACTGATCCAGAGTCGAGAGAACATTGGAAAATGATCACCAATGCATCCACGATTTCCCGGGCCACCTCCTTGAGTACTCTGGGATGCAGACCATCAGACCCTGGGGATGTATCTGCCTTCAGTCCCAACAGCTTACCTAACACCATTTCCTGACTAATGTGGATTCCCTTCAGTTCCTCCCTCCCACTAGATGCTCAGTGCCCGAGTATTTCCGGGAGATTGTTTGTGTCTTCCTTAGTGAAGACAGAACCAAAGTACTTGTTTAACTGTTCTGCCATCTCCTTGTTTCCCATTATAAATCCACCTGTCTCTGATTGTAAGGAACCTACATTTGTCTTCACTCATCTTTTTCTTTTTCCATATCTAAAGAAGCTTTTAGAGTCCGTTTTTATATTCCCCGCAAGTTTTCTTCCATGCTCTTTTTCCCCTCTCTTAAGCAACCCCTTTGTCCTCCTCTGTTGAGTTCCAAATTTATCTCAGACCTCCGGTTTGCTGCTTCTTTATATGCCTCTTCCTTGGATTTAACACTATCCCTGACTTCCCTCGTCAGCCACGGTTGAGCCGCCCTCCCCAGTTTTATGTTTTCGCCAGAGGGTGAACAATTTTTGGAGTTCATCCGTGCGGTCTTTAAATCGTTGAACATTGAGTCTCCACCGTCAACCCTTTAAGTATAATTTGCCAATTCCCTTCCTTCAAATTCCATACCTTCAAAGTCTCCTTTATTCAAGTTCAGGACCCTAGTCTGTGAATTAACCGTTTCACTCTCCATCCTAATGCAGAACTCCACCATATTATGGTTACTGTTGCCCAAGGGGCTTCGCACAACATGATTGCCAACTAATCCTTCCTCATCACACGATTCCCAGTCTAGGGATGGCCTTCCCTCTAGTCGGTCCCTGTACATATTGGTTTAAAAAACCATCCCGTATACGTTCCAGGAAATCCTCCTACTCAGCACTGCTACCAAAGTGGTTGGCCCAATCTATGTGTAGATTAAAGTCACCCTTGATAACCGCTGTACCTTTGCTACACGCGTCCCTAATCTCCTGCTCGATGCTATCCCCAACCTCCCTCCTGCTGTTTTGTGATCTGTATACCACTCCAACAAGCGTTTTCTGCCCGTGGCTGTTTCGCAGCTCTACCCAAACCGATTCTACAGCATCCGAGCTAATGGGGGGAATGGCCAGGCGGCGTTTCGGGTTGGGGCCCTTCTTCACATTGTGCGGCGTTTAGCTCATGGAAGCAGCTGGCAGTCGCTGCCAAACAATCCATTCGCCCCATCATGTCCAGGTGGAGACCCTTGCCCATATCTTCAATCTGAAGACCGGAAACGTCGCCTGTCCACCCCCCCCCCCCCCCCCCCACACAGACGCTGCCTGATTGACCGAGTCCCTCCAGCACTTTGTGTTTTGCTCAGGTCCACAGCATCTGCAATTCCTCGTGTCCCAACAACTGCTCGCCCCCCCCCTTCCACATTACCCGACACATTTATACCCCCCCAAAGTCAAGTTCTACCAAACCACGAGGACCAGCAATCTAGTGATCGGTGGTAGACACAAGTGCTGGAGAAACTCAGCGGGTGCAGCAGCATCTACGGAGAGAAGGAAATAGGCAACGTTTCGGGCCGAAACCCTGAAGGAAATAGGCAACGTTTCGGGACGAAACCCTTCAAGGGTTTCGGCCCGAAACGTTGCCTATTTCCTTCGCTCCACAGATGCTGCTGCACCCGCTGAGTTTCTCTAACATCTAGTGATGGTTAACCGTCAACTTATTAAACTGTTGCATTGAGACCATCGTAAGTACCAACAAAAGTAGACGGACATAATCGCCAAGACCTCCAAATGCAGAGGCCACACCACCACCAGATCATTCACACCATTTTACAGACAGTAAATGTTTCTTCCCAGCTGTTATCGGGCAACTGAACCAACCCGCCACAAGCAGAGAGCAGTGCTGAACTTACTATCTCCCTCTGTGGTGACCCTCGGACTATCCTTGATCGGACCTCTCTGGCTTTACCTTGCGCTGAAGGTTATTCCCCTTATCATGTGTCTCTGACCCTGTAAATGGCTCGATCGTAATCGTGCGTTGTCTTTCCGCTGACTGGTTAGCACGCAACAAAAGCTTTTCACTGTACCTCGGCACACGTGACAATAAACTACACTGAAGATAAAAGATAACCTTAAGCAACTAGTCACACACACAGAACACGCACATTGGCGATGCATTATCATCAGACCTCAACATTCTTGCTATTGAGGGAGTGCAGCGCAGGTTTACAAGGTCAATTCCCGGGATGGCGGGACTGTCATATGCTGAGAGAATGGAGCAGCTGGGCTTGTACACTCTGGTGTTTAGAAGGATGAGAGGGCATCTCATTGAAACATATAAGATTGCTAAGGGCTTGGACACTCTAGAGGGAGTCCAGAACCAGGGGTCACAGTTTAAGAATAAGGGGTAAGCCATTTAGAACGGAGATGAGGAAACACTTTGTCTCACAGAGAGTGGTGAGTTTGTGGAATTCTCTGCCTCAGAGGGTGGTGGAGGCGGGTTCTCTGGATGCTTTCAAGAGAGAGCTAGATAGGGCTCTTAAAAATAGCGGAGTCAGGGGATTTGGGGAGAAGGCAGGAACGGGGTACTGATTGGGGATGATCAGCCATGATCACATTGAATGGCGGTGCTGGCTCGAAGGGCCGAATGGCCTCCTCCTGCACCTATTGTCTATTGTCTATTGACTGGCTCAGACACAAAGAATGGAACCTTGATGCTCGGAGCTGGGTTCTCATCTCGTTGACCAACTGAGAGAGAGAACCAATCAATCTTTTCTTCACAAGGGCATTTAGAATCAATGGAGTGATGCAGCGTGGAAGCAGGCCCTTCGGCCCATCTTGCCCCCACCGGCCAACATGTCCCCAGCTGCACTAGTCCCACCTGCCCCGTGTTTGGTCCATGTCGCTCCAAACCTGTCCTATCCCTGTAGGGCATATCTGAGGAACATCCCTTTAAGGGCTGTCTGACCTGCGATGCCGCCCCCACTGCCGGAGAGAGGAGACTCGATCTTGGCCCAAAGCTGACTCAGAGCGTCGGGCCTGGAGCCTACGCTCTCCCTCTGGCTGATATGACACCAAATCTCGCAATAGTGGGCAAAGAAAGGAGTAATGGCGGGGGAACCCAGCAGGTCAGGCAGCATCTGCAGAGGGAAATGGACGAGGCACGTTTCGGAGTCTGGACCTTTCATAAGATTATGAGATCATGTGACAGGAGCAGCATTAGGCCATTCGGCCCATCCAGTCTACTCCGCCATTCAATCATGGCTGATCTATCTCTCCCTCCTAACCACATTCTCCTGCCTTCTCCCCATAGCCCCTGACACCCTTGCTAATCAGGAATCTGTATATCTCTGCCTTAAAAATATCCACTGACTTGGCCTCCACAGCCTTCTGTGGCAAATAATTCCACAGATTCACCGCCCTCTGACTAAAGAAATTCCTCCTCGTCTCCTCTCTAAAAGAACTTCCTTTAATTCTGAGGCTATGACCTCTAGTCCTAGACTCTCCCACTAATGGAAACATCTTCTCCACATCCACTCTACCCATGGCTTTCACTATTTGGTACATTTCAATGAGGTCCCCCCTCTATCCTGACCTGCTGAGCTCCCCCCTTGAGCACTTCTTTTGCCCCCGACTCCAGCGTCTCCTGCCTCTCATGCCCCCTTGAAACGTTGACACCGGCTACCAAAAACGGGACGGTAATTCTCTTCCCAGAGCTGGCATCCGTTAACTTGAAAATGACACACAGAGAATGGCTACAGACACGTCAACAAACCTCCACAAACCGGCGGCATCTTCACCGGGTACATCTGGCACTCCGAGGTTCCTAAACACACAACTGGTAGGAAGCGAGATTTTGAGCTAAATGTGTCTCGTCTATCTTCACCCCCTGTAGTTTTAGAACCCCTCTGCTAATGGTAATAGACCCCATTTATTTATTCTCTCCAGGACTCTTAAAGATAACGGAGTCAAGGGATATGGGGAGAAGGCAGGAACGGGGCACTGATTGTGGAAGTTCAGCCACGATCACATTGAATGGCGGTGCTGGCTCGAAGGGCCGAATGGCCTGTTCATGCACCTATTGTCTATTGACTCAGAAAATGTAAGTCACTCAGTTAAATCTCGCCTCCTCCTTCCCCCGCGGAGTGAAGACAACTTAGTAAATCTGCCCTGCAGGGCAGTCACAACTTCCTGTAACACCCTGGCGGGAAACAGTTCCAAAGCACAAAGTCTACACCACCCTTCCACTGGCAGGAAGCGAGATCAAGAACTTCATCTAGATCTGCTGGTGAGGCTTTCAATTCTTAGACCAGGCACTTCCAGGTGCTGGAAGATTAAAAACAGGCTTCATTTCTGGCTCTATCCAACACCGGGGACAATGCATGGTACTGGCGTACAAAGATTGTAATTAGACTTCAGCTAATTTGGGAAAAGTTGGAACTTACTGTAAGAGTAACTGCTGACCTCTGACCTCGCTGGAGAATGGGACGCCTTGAGCCTACCCTTGATCTTTGAACTTGGCTCCAACTTCCTGCTCTTGGCCGCCGTTTTGTTTTTACTTTCTTTGGAAGGGAGCAAACTTGGAGACGCACCAATGCTTTTGTACAAGGCCTTCCTTCCGTCCTTCCCCAGATAGTCTTCGTGAGAGGCCAGGTGCCTGTAGCTGTCTGGCGCGTTACATTTCTGCTTCCCTGCCAGGCCATCTGCAAACTTAAAGGGTGACTTTAATTTAGTTAGCGAGAGGGTTTGGTGCAGTTTGGTCGCCAGTTGATCTTGTTCACTGACCTTCCTCATCTTCTTGAACTTAATCAGGCCGTGACTCTGTAGGGTCGAAAAGTAACAGGAGATCAGAAGTTAATGCATTTCAACGTAGCCGGCAAGCTCAGTAACAGCAGGAGCAAGAAAATACACAGGAGGAGAACAGGACGTCTTGGAGTCATTATAGCGATCTAGCATGGAAACAGGCCCTTCGGCCCGACTAGCCCACACCGGCCAACAATGCCCCAGCTACACGAGTCCCACCTGCCCGAGCTTGGTCCATATCCCTCCAAACCTGCCCCATCCACGAGGCACGGTGGCGCAGAGGTAAGGTAGCTGCCTCACTGCGCCAGAGACCCGGGGTTCGATCCCGACTATGGGTGCTGTCTGCGTGGAGTCTGTACGTTCTCCCCCATTTCCACCCACACTCCAGAGACGCACAGGTTTGTAAGTTAATTGGATTCGATAAAATGAAAAATGTCCCCAGCTCAGAGGATCGCTCGTCAGTGTGGACTCGATGGGCCGAAGGGCCTGTTTTGCGCTAAATCTCTAAAATCTAAAGCTGCCTAATAGTGGGGCAGTGATAGTAGACAGCCAGAAGCTCATTCCCAGGATGGAAAAGTCCAATTCTGGAGGGCATAGGTTTAAAGTGAGAGGAGCAAAGTTTAAAGGAGATGTGTGGGAAAGGTAGTGAGCAGCTGGAAGGTGTTGCCAGGGGTGTTGATTAAAGCAGATACAACAGCAGATAGAAGCGAGTTTTGGATGGGCACATGGATATGGATTGTGTGCAGGCTGATCAGATCTGGCCCTGGCATTGTGTTCAGCACAGAAATTGTGGGCCGAAGGGCCTGTTCCTGTGCAGTGCTGCTCTGTTCTACGGTGTACTGCATTATGGGGATCTTGCGAGGAAATAGAGTCACAGTCATAAAGTGTGGAAACAGGCCCGTCGGCTCAACTCACCCACACCGGCCAACAATGTCCCAGCTACACTAGTCCCACCTGCCTGCGCTTGGTCAATAACCCTCCAAACCTGTCCTATCCATGTACCTGTCCAACTGTTTCTTAAACAATGGGATAGTCCCAGCCTCAACTCCCTCATCTGGCAGCTCGTTCCATACACCCACCACCCTTTGTGTGGAAAAGCTACCCCTGGCTATTAAATTCCTATTTCATTATTTTAATGATTCCTATTAAATCTTTTGATTCCTATTAAATCTTTTCCCCTTTAAAAAGATTTAATAGGAATCCGAGGGGTAACTTTTTCACACAAAGGAACAAGCTGCCGGAGGAGGTAGTTGAGGCTGGGACTATCCCATCGTTTAAGAACATTGACTTCTCCAATTTCAGGTAGCCCTTGCTGTCTCCTCCCCTTCTCAGCTCTCCCTCAGCCCTCTGGCTCCTGCTCTTCCTCTCTTCTTTCCCGCCCCACCCTGCATCAGTCTGAAGAAGGGGTTTCGGCCCGAAACGTTGCCTATTTCCTTCGCTCCATAGATGCTGCCGCACCCGCTGAGTTTCTCCAGCACTTTTTCTCCCAGCGTTTAAGAGACAGTTAGACAGGTGCAAGATGCCGGAGGAGGTAGTTGAGGCAGGGACTATCCCATCATTTAAGGGACAGTTACACAGGTACATGGATAGGGCAGATCTGGAGGGATCTGGGCCAAACGCAGGTGGGTGGGACGAGTGTAGCTGGGACACGTTGACCGGCGTGGGCAAGTTGGGCCGAAGGGCCTGTTTCCACGCTGTATCAACGTATGACTCCATAGCCAGCCTGCATATTCCCTTCGCGAACCTGCTTCCTTTAGTTTTGGTCAAACCCCCGATGATAAAAACTCGGCCGGCAAATGATAAACGCAAGCCTCAAACTTGCTTTCAGGACTCTGTTGCGGATAACAAAATCTGAGCTATTTACTTCCAAACGACAAGCAGCAAACTGGAGAACTGTTTGAAAGGAACCGTTCATACCTGCAGGTAACGCCACCCTGCAAACAACATCAGAAAAAGGAAACTTTTATCAAATTTACTTCCGGTTTACACATGACTTTAACAGCTGCCTTCCGACCATTGAACCATTAAAACCAACTTTGTAAGCAATATGTTGCGTAAGTCACGGTGACCCTTATTAAAATCTCAGGTGGACAAAAATGCTGGAGAAACTCAGCGGGTGAGGCAGCATCTACAGAGCGAAGGAAATAGGCAACAAAATAGGAAATAGGCAACGTTTCGGGCCGAAACCCAGAAGGGTTTCGGCCCGAAACGTTGCCTATTTCCTTCGTTCTGTAGATGCTGCCTCACCCGCTGAGTTTCTCCAGCATCTTTGGGTTTCGGCCCAAAACGTTGCCTATTTCCTATTTCCTATCAGCGGGGGAGGCAGCATCTGTGGAGCGAAGGAAGTAGGCAACGCTTCGGGCCGAAACCCTATTTCCTATTACGTTGCCTGTTTCCTTCGCTCCATAGATGCTGCCGCACCCGCTGAGTTTCTCCAGCACTTTTGACATTTTTGTCCACCTTCGATTTTTCCAGCATCTGCAGTCCTTTCCTAAACATTATTTAAAATCTATAATCTTATCTAAGTTGCCCCGGTGGCGCATCGGTAGGGTTTGCTGCCTTAAAGCACTCACAGTGCCACAGGTAACTCCTGCTCCTGTATCTCTCTCTACATCACCGTCCATATCTCTCGTTTCCCTCTCCCCTGACTCTCAGTCTGAAGAAGGGTCTGGCTGCTGAGCTACTCCAGCACTCTGTGTGCATTTGGTTTCTGTGTTAAAAATTAAACTTGAGCGGAGAGTGGAGGAGGTGTGTGGGAAGGAACTGCAGATGCCGGAGATAAGACACAAAATTGCTGGAGTGACTCAGCGGGGCAAGGCAGCATCTCCGGATGCAACCCGTTCCTTCTCTCCAGAGATGCCGCCTGTCCCGCTGAGTCACTCCAGCATTTTTTCATGCGGAACAAGGCGACGGTCTAACGATCGGGGCGTTGCGTGGCTCACCTCGTGCGAAAAGCTTGAGGACGCGTCCTGCTCGTCCCACATCCGGTTTCTCCTCTTTACTTTCACACTCACGCTCTCCGTCTCGTCCTCCTCGTCCTGGGTCAAGGACCTGGCTTTCCTTTTGGCCCCGTCGCCCATCTCCAGCTCGTCGGGCAGCAGGAAGCCTTTGCCGAGCCTGGCGGTGGAGAGGCAGGGGAGGGGGGGGTCAAGGCCAGGCCGGCGGGGGGAGGGGAGGGACGTAAGCCGTCGGGGGGAGGGGAGAGTGAAAGAAACAAGGGGGGAAAAAAAAAACCATCCCGGTCGGACACGCTCTCACGACACTTCTGAATGAAGCTAAGACTCACTTGCCTGCCCGACCCTCCCCCGTCCCGTCCCGACCCGAGCCAGCCCACTGCCACAACCCGAGAACAAAGAGTTGTGGAAGCAAGAGGCTGCCATGTGGTGGTGGTGGTGTTGGCTGTGATGCTTTTAGTGGGGAGGGAGGGGGAAGGTCTACGTTGGCCGGGTCCATTGGGCACCTGTTGACGAGCCAACTCGCAGCTACTCAAGGATGAACCATGTCTCTCACGCATCAAACTTACTTCCCACTCTTGCTGTCATTTCTCCCTCTATCAACATGCGGTGACGGAGATTTTGAGCCTTGCTTTCTCTTTCGTGGCCTTCCGGGTCCTCTCCGCGATAAACTCCTACTTTTCTCATCCAGTTGTTCTCTACAGAGACACAATATGGATTATTTTGGATGTGTCTTCGCCACTGAACTGTTTGCCGTAGAGGCAGACTATTACTACGCCTGACGTGAACTGAGCGGACAAAGTGGCTCCCTACCCCCCGACCTTAAATTGGGAATAAGTCTCAGGTCCTGCCTCAAAACGTTCGCCCAGTCCGAGCTTTCTAGGCCTAGGCTGCTGCTCTTTCAACGCTGTTACTTCAGAGGTTAATTATTCTTGTTGGTAGGATGGTTGAACCTGGGAGGTTTGGCTTTTAATTGCTGCTTGTCTGTCAGTGTGGTTTTAGCGGCCTTTATGGTGATAGAGTCGGTGGAGGCCCACGGGTCCAGATTAATGGGTGCGTCGCGTGGACTTCAAGCGCGGTACGGGCAAGGGCACAGCGCCCTGGCCGTGGTCTGGAGGCTTCTCCACGGCATGTCTTTGAAGACAGTTCACTTACTCGTAGTCCCTCCTCTTCTGCAGCTTGGCCAGTTCCCTTTGTTTCCCCTTGTATCGCCTCTGCAGCTCAGCCAGCTTCATCCTGTAGTCCAGCTCCATGGTGTCCATGCCCTCAATGGCAGACTTCATGGAGAACATCTAGATTCAAAAGCAACTCGTGTTAGGGACAGAGCTGAAAGAAGGGTGCAACTGTCTGAAGAGGAATTCACACTTGCAAACCAAGGGTACACAAAATGCTGGAGAATCTCAGCGGGTGCAGCAGCATCTATGGAGCGAGGGAGATAGGCAACATTTCGGGCCGAAACCCTTCTTCAGAATTGGATATTGCCCTAATTTAAGGTCACAAGGCCAGAAGTGATAGGAGCAGAATTAGGCCATTCGGCCCATCAGGTCTACTCCGCCATTCAATCATGGCCGATCTATCTCTCCCTCCTAACCCCATCCTCCTGCCTTCTCTCCATAACCTCTGGTACCCGTACTAATCAAGAATCTATCTATCTCTGCCTTAACAAATATTCACTGAGCTGGCCTCCACAAACTTCTGTGGCAAATAACTGTAGTTATTTAGTGGGCTGGACATGTTTAGTGCATGGTGTCAAAGCCAATTTATGGACAACTGAAAACAAAATCTTCAAACCTGGATCTTCTTTCTTTAGGAAATCATCACCTGGGTCTCAGTGAACCAGTGACACTGTATTGTCACACGTACCCAGGTACAGTGACAGGCTTTGTTTTGCATACAATCCAGTCAAATCATATTATAGATAAGCACTAAAGTCATAGAGAGAGTGGAAACAGGCCCTTCGGCCCAACTCGCCCACACCGGCCAACAATGTCCCGGCTACCCTAGTCCCACCTGCCTGCGCTTGGTCCATATCCCTCCAAACCCGTCCTATCCATGTACCTGTCCAACTGTTTCTTAAACGAGGGGATAGTCCCAGCCTCAACTCCCTCCTCTGGCAGCTCGTTCCATGCACTCACCACCCTCTGTGTGAAAAAAGTTATGCCTTGGATTCCTATTAATTTTTTTCCCCTTCACCTTGAGCCTGTGCCCTCTGGTCCTCAGGCCCTACTCTGGGTAAAAGACTCTGTGCATCTACCAGATCTGTTCCTCTCATGTGCAAAGATTGTAGTGTGAGAATAGTAGACCTCACTGAGGCAGAACGCAGAGAGACCCTGGGGGATCGGGTATTAAGCTGTGTCCTTCAAGTTCAAGTTATAGGTGGCGTGAACATGTTTTTTTCACGTGCTGTCCAGTCAGCGAAAATACCGTACCATGCAGTAAAGTCCGATTAAAGATAGTGCAGGAAAGAACTGCAGATGCTGGTTTAAGTCGAAGGTGGAAGCAAAATGCTGGAGCAACTCAGCGGGACAGGCAGCATCTCTAGAGAGAAGGAATGGGTGGCGTTTCGGGTCGAGACACCTTCGTCAGACATTTTGTGTCCGATTAAAGATGGTTCAAAGGTCGCCACTGAGGTGTTTGGGAGGTCAGGACCGCTCTCGAGTTGGTGACAGGATGGTTCAGTTGCCCGATAACAGCTGGGAAGAAACTGTCCCTGAATCTGAATCTGAAACTGTCTGTGGAATTCTCTGCCTCAGAGGGCGGTGGAGGCCAGTTCTCTGGATGCTTTCAAGAGAGAGCTAGATAGGGCTCTTAAAGACAGCGGAGTCAGGCAGGGGATGTGGGGAGAAGGCAGGAACGGGGTACCGATTGGGGACGATCAGCCATGATCACATTGAATGGCGGTGCTGGCTCGAAGGGCCGAATGGCCTACTCCTGCACCTCTTGTCTATTGTCTAATCTGGAGGTGGGCATTTTCACATTTCTGTACCTCTTGCCAGATGGGAGAGGGGAGAAGAGGGAGTGCCTGGGGGTGAGACTGGTCCTTGACTGTGCTGCTGGCCTTGCCGAGGCAGCGTGATGGATGGATGGGGCATCCACACCAAGTCACGATTGGCAGGAATGCAACAAGAAATGAAGCCAAACGCTTTAAAGCAGGTGTCAGGGTGTCTGTTACATGCATGCACATCTAATAGCAGGCACACATAGGTCCAAGGCCCAGCTCAATGTCTCTGCAGTTCAGTAAAGCAAAGACTTAAAAAGAAATATTGAACGTATTTTCTACATTCAAACATTTTATAGCTAATTAGGGCAAAGATCCCCACTGTTACCGAGGTATTCTGTAACTTAATGATGCAAGGGTTTGAACTACAGAAAATGACACAGAGTGCTGGAGTGCAGCGGGCCAGGCAGCATCTCTGGAGAACATGGAGAGGTGACGTTTCACAGAGTGTAAGTAAGTTTATTGGCCAAGTATTCACGTACAAGGAATTTGCCCTGGTGCTCCGCCCACAAGTAACAACAGTGACAGTGACGAATGTCTCAGAAAACACTAAACATTAATAATAATAAACCATTAGTAATAAAACACCATTGATCAAGCATGTGAACCAACAACATACCAGATCAATGGGAGGCTACAGATTTTTGGCTGTTGAGTAGAGCAACTACTCGTGGATAAAAACTGTTTTTGTGTCTGGCTGTGGCAGCTTTGACAGTCCAGAGTCGCCTTCCAGAGGGAAGTGTTTCAAAGAGTTTGTGGCCAGGGTGAGAGGGGTCAGAGATGATCTTGCCCGCTCGCTTCCTGGCACTTGCAGTGTACAGTTCATCGATGGAGGGAAGGTTGCAGACGATAACCTTCTCAGCTGATCGGACGATTCGCTGCAGCCTCCGGCGAGTGCTGGAGTAACTCAGCGGGCCAGGCAGCACCTCTGGACAACGTGCATAGGTGACGTTTTCCACCTCTCCCTGATGGGAGGTTTAGTAAACCGGTGGCGCAGCGGTAGAGTTGCTGCCTCACAGCGGCAGAGACCCAGCTCGATCCTGACCACGGGCGCTGTCTGTGTGGAGTTTGTACGTTTCTCCCCGTGACCGCGTGGGTTTTCTGCGGGTACTCCGGTTGCCTCCCACACTCCAAAGACGTACAGGTTTGTAGGTTAATTGACTTGGGTAAAATTGCGAATTGTCCCTAGTGTGTGTAGGATGTGTTAATGTGTGTAGGTGTGTTAATGTGCGGGGATCGCTGGTCGGCACGGACTCGATGGGCCGAAGGGCACGTTTCCGCGCTGAATCTCCAAAAGTAAAAAGGCTATCAAGTTCTCTGAAGAAGGGTCTCGACCCGAAACGTCGCCCTATTCCTTCTCTCCACAGATGCTGCCTCACCCGCTGAGTTCCTCCAGCATTTTGTGTCTACCTAAGGCTATCAGTCTTTGAGGTGCACGTACTGGCTGTGACATTTCGTGCGTTAATGAGATCTCCTGAGGCCGTGCGAGTGCCATGATGTAGCACAGCGCGGAAACACGCTGGCTGGCGACAGTTTACACCCACGCCCAGCCAATTAGCCCGCAAACCTGCGCGTGCTTGGAGCGTGGGAGCAAACCGAAGATCTCGGAGAAAACCCACGCGGGTCACGGGGAGAGCGTGCAAACTCCGTGCAGGCAGCGCCCGTAGTCGGGATGGAACCCGGGTCTCCGGCGCTGCGAGCGCTGCAAGGCAGCGACACCGTGCCCTGCAGCGAGTTAAACCAATGTTCTCTGGCTGTCCTTCCAGTCCCTGTATCTTCCGTGTGCTCCGTATTGTCCCAGCCTCCATCACCCTCTGGATGCCCAGGCACCCCCCGCCCTCTGCGTGGAAAAACTTCACCGCACATCCCCGCCCCCTCACCACAAACCAATGCCTTCTAGTCTTTGTCGTTTCCACGCTGGGAAAAAAAGGTTCTGACTGTCTAAGCTGCTCTATCTATAGTTTGTAGGGTCATAGAGTTAGAGAGCATGGAAACAGACCCTTCGGCCCTACTTGCCCACACTGACCCTCCGCACTAGCCCCACCTGTCCACATCCCTCCAGACGTGTCCTATCCATGTACCTGCCCGAATGTCTTTTACATGCTGTTGCCTCAACAACTGTCTCTGCCAGCTCGTTCCATATATCAACCACCCTCCGTGTGAAAACGTTGCCCCTCAGGTTCCTATTACATCTTTCCCGTCATCTAAACCCATGTCCTCTGGATCTTGATCCCCCTGTTCTGGGTAAAACAATCTGTGCGTCTACTCTATCGATTCCCCTCATGATCTTATACAGCTCTCTCATCGCTCCTCATCCTCCTGATCTCCAAGGAATAGAGTCCCAGCCTGCCCAACTGCCCCCTAGAGCTCAGGCCGCACCTCGTCAATAGACAATAGACAAAATGTGCAGGAGGAGGCCATTCGGCCCTTCGAGACAGCACCGCCATTCAATGTGTTCATGGCTGATCATCCCCAATCAGTACCCCGTTCCTGCCTTCTCCCCATATCCCCTGACTCCACTATTTTTAAGAGCCCTATCTAGCTCTCTCTTGAAAGCATCCAGAGAACCGGCCTCCACCGCCCTCTGAGGCAGAGAATTCCACAGACTCACCACTCTCTGTGAGAAAAAGTGTTTCCTCGTCTGCATTCTAAATGGCTTACTCCTTAGTCTTAAACTGTGACCCCTGGTTCTGGACTCCCACAACATCGGGAACATGTTTCCTGCCTCTAGCGTGTCCAAACCCTTAACATTCTTATACGTTTCAATGAGATTCCCTCTCATCCTTCTAAACTCCAGAGTGTACAAGCCCTACCGCTCCATTCTCTCAGCATATGACAGTCCTGGGAATTTACCTGGTGAACCTACGCTGCACTCCCTCAACACCAAGAATGTCCATCCTCAAATTAGGGGACCAAAACTGCGCACAATACTCCAGGTGTGGTCTCACTGGGGCTCTGTACAACTGCAGAAGGACCTCTTTGCTCCTATATTTGATTCCTCTTGTTATAAAGGCCAACATGCCATTTGCTTTCTTCACTGCCTGCTGTACCTGCATGCTTACTTTCATAGACTGATGTACAAGGACCCCCAGATCCCGTTGTACTTCCCCTTTTCCCAACTTGACGCCATTTAGATAGTAATCTGCCTTCCTGTTTTTGCTACCAAAGTGGATAACCTCACATTTATCCGCATTAAACTGCATCTGCCATGCATCTGCCCACTCCCCCAACCTGTCCAAGTCACCCTGCATTCTCATAGCATCCTCCTCACAGTTCACGCTGCCACCTAGCTTTGTGTCATCTGTATATTTGCAAGTCCGGTGGCAGCAGCCTTGTAAATGCTCAGTGCGCGCGCCCTCTCCGGTGTGAAGTTCACTCACTGGCTTGTCCTTCTTCTGCATCCAGCTGTATCTCTTGTTTGGATTCAGCTCCCGGGGAAGTCGGACGATCGCCGGTCCGCTCTTCGCCGCCTCGAGAGCTTCCGTTGCGAGGAGAGGCATGGAGTCCATCAACAAGGCCTGCGTACTGGCGACCAGGAGGCTCTCCAGATCCAAGTGGGTCCCTCCTCCGTCAGCCCCTGCAGAGAGACCGCAAACACAGACTCAACGTGTTAGAACAGAGCAAAGCACGGCACGGGCACAAGGCCTTCGGCCTACAATGTCCAGGATGAACACAAATAGATGAACTATTAACTATTCTCCTCTGACCGAACATGATCCATATCCATGTGCCTATCTAAAAGCCTCTGAATTGCCCCGATCTTGTGTACCCCTGGCAGCCTTTCAAGACACCCACCATCCTCGTTTGATGGCACTAGGCCTGTACTCGTTGGAGTTTAGAAGGTTGAGGAGGGACCTCATTGAAACTTGCAGAATAATGAAACGCCTGGATAGAGTTGATGTGGAGAGGATGTTTCAACTGGTGGGAGAGTCTAGGACCAGAGGGCACAGCCTCAGAATTAAAGGGCGCTCTTTTAGAAAGGTGAGGAGGAGCTTCTGTAGTCAGAGGGCGGTGAATCTGTGGAACTCTTTGTCACGGAGGGCTGTGGAGGCCAAGTCAGTGGACATTTTTAAGGCAGAGATAGACAAATTCTTGATTAGAACGGGTGTCAAACGTAATGGGGAGAAGGCAGGAAAATGGGATTAGGAGGCAGAGATCAGCCATGATTGAATGGCGGAGTGGGCTCGATGGGCCGAATGGCCTAATTCTACTCCTATAACTTGTGAACATGTGAACCCTCTGCGTTAAAAACCAGGCCCACTCATCTCCGTTACTCTCTGCCCCTTTCATCTGAAAGCTATTCCTCATCACCAATCCTTAAAACAATGGGAGAGGGAATGGGGGGGGGGGGGAGAGGGGAAGGGGGCTGGGAGAGGGGAGAGGGAATGGGGGGAGAGGGGGAAGGGGGCTGGGAGAGGGGAGAGGGAATGGGGGGGAGAGGGGAAGGGGACTGGGAGATGGGAGAGGGAATGGGGGGGGGAGCGGAAGGGGGCTGGGAGAGGGGAGAGGGAATGGGGGGGGGAGCGGAAGGGGGCTGGGAGAGGGGAGAGGGAATGGGGGGGGGGGGGGTGGGTGCATTTTTCTCATCTAAGTGATGTTTCATCCCTGCTTCTGACTGATTGAGACTTTACTGTCAGAGGCACCGAGATACAGTGATACTACGATACTGAGGAGTGCAACCCCCCCCCCACGGTGGCTCTGTCTGGCCGTCAGCTTTAAAACAGCTCACGCCGCGAGCGGCACGGTGGCGCCTCACAGCGCCAGAGATCCTGACTACGGGCGCTGTCTGTACGGAGTTTGTACGTTCTCCCCGTGACCTGCGTGGGTTATGTGCGAGATCTTTGTTCCCGACGTTGGGGAGGTCCAGAACAAGTCTAAGGATAAGGGGGAATTCCTTTAGGACCGAGATGAGGAAAACATTTTTCACACAGAGAGTGGTGAGCCTCTGGAATTCTCTGCCACAGAAGGTAGTTGAGGCCAGTTCGTTGGCTATATTTAAGAGGGAGTTAGATGTGGCCCTGGTGGCTAAAGGGATCAGGGGGTATGGAGAGAAGGCAGGTACAGGATACTGAGTTGGATGATCAGCCATGATCATATTGAATGGCGGTGCAGGCTCGAAGGGCCGAATGGCCTGCTCCTGCACCTATTTTTCTATTTCTATGTTTCTATCTTCCGTTTCCTCCCACACTCCAAAGACGTACGGGTTTGTAGGTTAATTGACTTGGTGTAAATGTACGATTGTCCCCGGTGTGTGTAGGGTGGTGCTAATGTGCGGGGATCGCGGGTGGGGGCAGACTCGGTGGGCCGAAGGGGATGTTTCCGCGCTGTATTTCTAAAATAAACTTTACTAACCTACACAATACTAGACACTATACTATCCGAGACACTGTACTATACTAGACTATACATTATACTGAACTGAACTGTACGATACACTAAACTATACTATACTATACTATACAATATAATACGCTATACTCTATATTAAACTACACTCTAAACTACACAATGCCATTCCCAGTGATGACGGTCGGACTGACAGTGGGATTTTGAGTATTTGACAGCCCAAGTAATTTCCCTGTCTGTTTTTGAACAAGGAGTGTTATCCATACACTTGGGGGAAGCTCACTTCACCAACACCATTCCAGCATCGTGCGACCATACGTCCGGTGTCAGAGATTTATTTTCAGGCTCTGAAATCTATTTTCAGGAAGGAACTGCAGATGCTGGTTTAAACTGAAGATAGACATAAAACGTTTAGGTGACTCGGTGGGGCAGGCAGCATCTCTGGAGAGAAGGAATGGGTGACGTTTCGGGTCGAGTCCCTTCTGCAGCCTATGAATCCAATTAATTTTGTGTCCTGCCCCTTGACATTGTACTGTGAGGAGTCAACTTGGTGCAAATAGATGCTTGGGCAGAAAGAAGGTGTTAGGTACCGGACTCCAAATTAGGGCATTAAGAAGGGGGACTATGGGACAAAGAGAAATACGAGGGAACAAAAATAGTCATCTCATTTCTTCATACAAAATCACAGTTTCCAGAGCTCTCCGTGGCGATCGGAGCACGCCATGGTTCACAGGTCTTGGAACAATCCTAGATAAGTGAAAGATTCCTATACTGCATCATTGCATTATAACGGTATACTGGTTAGAACAGGATTAGAATTAGGCCATTCGGCCCATCAAGTCTACTCCGCCATTCAATCATGGCTGATCTACCTCTCCCTCCTAACCCCATTCTCCTGCCTTCTCCCCGTGACCCCTGACACCCGCACTAATCAAGAATCTATCTCTGCCTTAAAAATATCCACTGACACGGCTTCCACAGCCTTCTGTGGCAAAGACTCCCACAGATTCACCACCCTCTGACTAAATAAATTCCTCCTCATCTCCTTCGTGAAGGAACGTCCTTTAATTCTGAGGCTGTGACCTCTAATCCTAGACTCTCCCACTGGTGGAAACATCCTCTTCAAATCCGTTCCATCCAGGCCTTTCACTATTCTGTACGTGTCAATGAGGTCCCCCCTCATTCTTCTAAACTGCAGCGAGCACAGGCCCAGGGCCGACATAGGCTGAACCGTTCATTGCGGGCCTTTCACCGTTTCCCTCTCCACCCCCAGTGTGAAACGAGCAGAGTGCGGCCGCTGACCGCGCGCGGAGAGATTCCCAAAAGCGGGTAAGCAGAAACCGGACTCACGTCTGCCGATCTCGCTCGACCTGCGGCGTTCCAGCTCGAGTTCGGCGATCTCGCTCAGCAGGGCAATGCCGATGAGGGAGGAGGTGTCGGCCACGTGGAGGAGGGTGGGCAATGGGAGGCCGCTGGGCGGGCCGGGCTGCACGGCCAAGGAGCAGGCCTGGGGAAGCTCCACCGCAGCCACCAGCGCATTCATCCCAGCCATGGGGTCGTCCATCTTCACCTCCGGGCCCCGGAAATGCAGCAACTCCTGCCTCACCTCAAAGTGCTCGAACTCCTCCTCCCCCCCCGTGCTGGAGGGAGCGCTGCTCGGCGCGTCCCCGCCAACGCTCTGACACTCCAGCTTCACGGCTTCAAAGTAACAACCCTCCCCCTCCGGCATCTCTTCCTCCTGCTCCTTGCGGCTGTCCGCCTGGCAGTGTGGCGTCGTGCTCGGATAGTCACCGAGAGGGGAGCCCACCTGCGCAGTCCGCAGCTCCGCCTTGACGTCCACGTCGCCAGTGCAGGCGTTAGTCCGGTAGGGTGAGGGGCAGCAGCCGTGGTCCTCCTGGACCTGCAGAGCGGCCGAAGCCGCGGGCTCCGCGCTCAGGACCGCAGCCCCAGCGCCCCCCTCTCCGGCGTAGGCTAGGGGCTCGCTCCGCAGCTCCAGCCGCCGCTCGCACAGGGCTTTACCGTCCTCCAGGCCCGTCAGCTCATCTCGCCGCCCGGCCTCCGGGTCCGCGCCGGCCGGCGACCCGTCCTCCACGGGCGGGGAACGCAGGTGCAGCGCCGGCGGCTTGACGTCGGGTGGGGGCGGGGTAACGGGACAAGGCAGAGCTACGGTGGCTTCAGCCGGCAGTGGGATGTCAGGTGCTAGACCATCAGCATCAGAGGCAGTGGTGGGTTGCAGGAGGTAGGGGTAATGGCTGCCAAACGACGCCGGCAGAGGCCGATAGCTGTATCCTTGAGGAATCTCTAGAAACGAGGGAAACAGAAAACAAAAATCAGAGCGCTATCTTAAAAACAAAATAAACCGTAAAAATCTGGCATACATTGTTAAAAGAGTTGAATGCCGTGTATTTAGTTTAGTTTTAGTTTATTGTTTATCAAGAGAGAGCTAGATAGGGCTCTTAAAAATAGCGGAGTCAGGGGATATGGGGAGAAGGCAGGAACGGGGTACTGATTGGGGATGATCAGCCATGATCACATCGAATGGCGGTGCTGGCTCGAAGGGCCGAATGGCCTCCTCCTGCAACCGTTTGTCAAAAAAACTCCCATGATGAGAAGGAACTGGTTCAACGTCGGAGATAAGGACGTTGGTCAGATCCGAGTGTCCTGTCGAGAAGATCAGTAACCACTAGTAACATATCGGTGGAGCAGCGGTAGAGTTGCTGCCTTACTGCACCAGTTAGACCCGGGTTCCATCCTGACTACGGGTGCTGTTTGTACGGAGTTTGTACGTTCTCCCTGTGACCGCGTGGGTTTTCTCCTGGTGCTCTGGTTTCCCCCCACACTCCAAAGACGTGTGGGTTTGTAGGTTAATTGGCCTCTGTAAAGTGCCCCTAGTGTGTAGGGTAGGACTTGTGTGGCTGGGTAATTGTCACTCGGTGGGCCTAAGGGTCTGTTTCCACACTGTATCTCTGAACTAAACCAGACATTACACAATATGAGATGCTTGTGACGTTCTCATCTACATCAATTGATTGAATGCGCTGGGTAACAATGTCTTATTAGATTTTAGACCTTAGAGATACAGCGTGGAAACAGGCCCTTTGACCCACTGATTCCGCGCCGACCTTATACACTAGCACTACCCTACACACTAGGGCCAACTTATTATTTTTAACCAAAGCCAATTAACCTACAAATCCGTACGTCTTTGAAGTGTGGGTAGACTGGGATGTAACGCTGAGGCTCCATAAGGTGCTGGTCAGGCCGCATTTGGAGAATTGTGAGCAATTTTGGGCCCCATATCTGAGGAAGGACGTGCTGGCTCTGGAGAGGGTCCAGAGGAGGTTTACAAGAATGATCCCAGGAATGAGTGGGTTAGCCTATCGTGGGCGTTTGACGGCACTGGACCTGCACTCGCTAGAGTTTAGAAGGATGAGCGGGGACCGCATTGGAACCCACTGAATAGTGAAAGGCTTGGATAGAGTGGATGTGGAGAGGATGTTTCCACCAGTGGGAGAGTCTAGGACCAGAGGGTCACAGCCTCAGAATTAAAGGACGTTCCTTTAGGAAGGAGATGAGGAGGAATTTCTTTAGTCAGAGGGTGGTGAATCTGTGGAATTCATTGCCGCAGAAGGCTGTGGAGGCCAAGTCAGTGGATATATTTAAGACTGAGATAGATAAGATTCTTGATTAGTACTGGTGTCAGGGGTTATGGGTAGAATGGGGTTAGGAGAGAGAGATAGACCAGCCATGATTGAATGGAGGTGTAGACTTGGTGGGCCGAATGGCCTAATTCTGCTCCTATCTCTTATAAACATAAACCTGAGGACCAGGAGAAAACCCACAAGGTCACAGGGAGAATGTGCATACTCCGTATGGACAGCGCCCACAGTCAGGATCGAACCCAGGTCTCCGGCGCTGTGAGGCAGCAACACTACCCGCTGCGCCCACCGTGCCGACCGACCGACGGACGGACGCGACCATTACCCCGCGGGTTGCCAGAGACGGCCAGTGAAGCTCAACCTCTCACCGGGATATAAGTCCTGGAAGGAACCGGCGCCGTCCTTCTCCAGGCCCTTCTTCTCCGACTCCTCGAGGACCTCGGTCTTGGCGGGCAGCGCCGGCGTGGGCGTGGGCGTGAGCGTGGGCGAGCCGAGCGGCGGGCTGGCAGGGTGGTGGGCGGGCGAGGGGTACGGCCGCGGGGGCAGGCTCTCCAGCGCCTCCCCTCTCACGTCCGTCTTCACCTTCAGCAGCCGAGGGGAGGCCGCGTGCGAGGGGGCGGGGGGAGGGAGCGGGGGAGGGGGGGGCGTGGCCGTCTTGTGGTAGGACGTGGACGGGGCCGGGGAGTGCGACGGGTGTCTCTTCTGCAGCAGTCCCGAGGAGGAGGGCACCAGGCCGGGCTTGCCCACCTCCGGCCCCCGCTTACACAGCTTCTCCTCCATCTCCAGCCGGTGATCGCTCGCCTTCAACCGCTCCTGTAGCAACAACGAAAGGCCGGATCAGCGTCAGCGCACAACGCAGTGACGAGAGATAAAGAACGTTAGAACATCGTGCGCAGACAAAAATGCTGGAGAAACTCAGCATCTACGGAGCGAAGGAAGGCGACGTTTCGGGTCTAGACCCTTCTTCAGACTGATGTGGGGATGGGGGGGGGCGGGAAGAAGAAAGGAAGAGGCGGGGCCAGGGGGTGAGGGAGAGCTGGGAAGGGGAGGAGAGAAGCACGGACTACCTGAAATTGGAGAAGTCAATGTTCATACCGCTGGGGTGTAATCAGTCTGAAGAAGGGTTTCAGCCCGAAACGTTGCCTATTTCCTATTTCGTTGCCCATTTCAACAAATAGGACATTACGTTGCCTATTTCCTTCGCTCCACAGATGCTGCCGCACCCGCTGAGTTTCTCCAGCAAGTTTGTCCACCGCTGGGGTCTAAACTGCCCAAGCCAAATATGAGGTGCTGCTCCCCCAATTTGCGGTGGTGCTCACTCTGGCCACGGAGGAGGCCTAGGACGGAAAGGTCGGATTGGGAACGGGAGGGGGAGTTGAAGTGCTGAGCCACCGGGAGATCAGGTTGGTCATTGCGGACCGAGCGGTGGTGTTGGGCGAAGAGACGGCTTGCGCAGTGCCTGACAAAATAGACTACAGCTTTTGGACCACCCCTGACCAATGAAGAAAGGATTATCAACCAAAGTGAGATCCATGCCATCACAGGATCATAGGTCATAAGGCCACGGGTGATAGGAGTAGAATTAGGCCATTCGGCCCATCAAGTCTACTCCGCCATTCAACCATGGCTGATCTATCTCTCCCTGCTATCTCTGGCCCATCTGGTGATGACGAGCGACAGGGAACGATGTGAAGACAGACACAAAAAGCTGGAGTAACTCAGCGGGTCAGGCAGCCTCTCTGGAGAAAAGGAATAGGTGACGTTTCGAGTCATAAGGGCAGAAGGAATAGGAGTAGGATTTGGCCATTCGGCCCATCAAGTCTATTCCACTATTCAATCATGGCTGGTCTATCTCTTCCTCCTAACCCCATTCTCCTGCCTTCTCCCCATAACCTCTGACACCCGTACTAATCAAAAATCTATCTATCTCTGGTGTGAAAATATCCACAGACTTGGCCTCCGCAGCCTTCTGTGGGGCAAGGAATTCCACAGATTCACCACCCTCTGACTAAAGAAATTCCTCCCCATCTCCTTCCTAAAGGTATGTCCTTTAATTCTGAGGCTGTGACCTCTAGTCCTAGACGCTCCCACTGGTGGAAACGTCCTAGCCACATCCACTCTATCCAAGCCTTTCGCTATTCAGTTGCACTGATAGTAGAATTATGTGGCAAGTGCAGTTGCTGGTTTAAATCGAAGGTAGACACAAATTGCTGGAGTAACTCAGCATCTTGTGACCCGGACAAACAGCGTCTCTGGAGAGAAGGAATGGGCGACGTTTCAGGTCGAGACTCTTCCTCTCTGATTTTGGAATGATCAGCCATGACATATAAAATTACAAAAGGACTGGACAAGCAAGATGCAGGAAAAATGGTCCCAATGTCCAGAACCAGGGGCCACAGTCTTAGAATAAAGGGGAGGTCATTTAAGACTGAGGTGAGAAAAAACGTTTTCACCCAGAGAGTTGTGAATTTGTGGAATTCCCTGCCACAGAGGGCAGTGGAGGCCAAGTCACTGGATGGATTTAAGAGAGAGTTAGATAGAGCTCTAGGGGCTAGTGGAGTCAAGGGATTTGGGGAGAAGGCAGGCACGGGTTATTGATTGGGGACGATCAGCCATGATCACAATGAATGGCGGTGCTGGCTCGAAGGGCTGAATGGCCTCCTCCTGCACCTATTGTCTATGTTTCTATGTAAAGCGCATTAAAAATATCTATGTCTGTGCCTCCCCGTGTTATGTTTTACTGACATATCTCAGAAACCTATTGTCTATGTCTATGTCTATGACCATATTGAATGGCGGTGCTGGCTCGAAGGGCCGAATGGCCTCCTCCTGCACCTATTGTCTATGTTTCTGACCCCAAGGTGGGGGGGGGGGGGGTGGGGGTGTTGCGGGGTGAACTTACGACGAGCTGGGCGCTGCGCTGAAGCTCCATGGCGTGCGCTGCTTGCTGCTGCAGGACGTAGAGCTCGTGCTGGCGGAGGAGCTGCTGGTGGGACAGGAGCTGGAGCTGGTGGGCGTGCTGGAGGGAGCTGCCCGCCGGCGGGTACATCGACGGCCACATGGGGGGCGCCCTCTCCATCAGCTCAGCTGCTGAAATACACACAGGAAGCACCACATCAGAAAGAACGCAGGAGCGAGATTGTGCCCGGCACAATGGCTACAGCGGCAGGTCGATACGAGGCAGCCTGTCGTCGTACACTTGAAGGGGTTATGGGGGGGGGGGGATCATTCGCTCCCTGTACCCCCCGTACAAACACACGCACTGATTCAATAAACCACAGGTAGCCTTGGCCTACGCCTTAGCCTTAGCCATGGCCTACGCCATCACACACTAGACACAATTTACAATTAAACCAAGCCAAGCCAAACCCTGAGTAGGAAAGAAGTGCAGACCCTGGTAAAATCGAAGGTAGACACAGAATGCTGGAGTAACTCAGCGGGTGAGGCAGCATCTATGGAGAGAAGGAATTGGTGACGTTTTGGGTCGAGACCCTAAATGCAGGAGTAACTCAGCGGGTGAGGCAGCATCTATGGAGAGAAGGAATTGGTGACACTGAGTTACTCCAGCATTTTGTGTCTACATGGCCTACAAACCAGGTGGGGAGGGGAAACCAAAGCACCCGGAGAAAGCCCACTCGGGGCACGGGGGGGGGGGGGGAGACGGACGGACACGGACGTGTGTACAAACTCCATACAGACAGCACACGAGGTCAGGATCGAACCCGGGTCTCTGGTGCTGTGACTCTACCGCTGAGACACAACGCACTCTCCAGGTGCTCGACACGTCAGAGCCATATCTTGCGCCAACCTCACACACGCCAGGCCGGCCGCACCCACCACTATCGGTCCTCTTGTCATAAGCGATAGCAGCAGAATTAGGCCATTCGGCCCATCAAGTCTACTCGGCCATTCAATCATGGCTGATCTATCTCTCCCTCCTAACCCCATTCTCCTGCCTTCTCCCCATAGCCCCTGACACCCGTGCTAATCAAGAATCTAGCTATCTCGGCCTTAAATATATCCACTGACTTGGCCTCCACAGCCTTCTTTGACAAGGAATCCCACAGATTCACCACCCTCTGACTAAAGATATTTCTCCTCAAAAGATCGTCCTTTAATTCTGGGCTGTGACCTCTAGTCCTAGACTCCCCCACTAGTGGAAACATCCTCTCCACATCCACTCTATCCAAGTACTTGTCTATTCCATACGTTTCAATGAGGTCTCCCCTTCATTCTTCTAAACTCCAGCGAGTACAGGCCCAGTGCCAACAAACTCAGCCTCATATGTTAACCCACTCATTCCTGGGGTGGTCCTTGTGAACCTCCTCTGGACCCTCCACAGAGCCAGCGCGTCCTTCCTCGGGTATGGGGGGGGCCGCCAAAATGACTCATAGTATTCCAAACAGGGTCTGGCCAGCGCCTCGTCGAGCCTCAGCGAGGGGTGAAGGTCCGCCCTGTTTCGACTAATGCAATCAACTCGACGCGCACAAACGGAAGATCAAATAGAACAAGTTGTCCAACAACTTTAGGCTGCGCACGCCACACGAAAGAAGAAGAAGAAGAGCCTCGGTGTTACATCCTTTTTTTTTAACTCCAGACCTCTTGAAATAAACGCTAGCTCGCGGTTAAACCGATGGTGGCCGAGACGGTTTTTTGTACCTTTTTGTTCTTTTTTTTAAAAAAGTTAATAACTTTTTTATTTTTTTTATTTTTTTACTTTTAACACCCCCCACCCCCACCCCGGCCCCGACGTCACCTTTTTTTTTTGTCCCTTGTTAACGTACCAAAGTGCGGTAAATGTTCGGTGGGGATGACGACCAGCTGCCCCGATTGTGGGTCGCGCGCAAACTGGTACGTGGACGGCAGCGAGCTGGGGATGCTCGGAGCAAACCCTGGGGGCATCGCCTGGTGCAGCGACGGGTGGCCCAGACCTGCCCAACACACAAGGCGAGAGAACGAGAGGTGAAGAATTGTAAAAAAATGTTTAAATTCAAAGTAAATAACACGTTTCAAGCATACTCCTCAGAATACGATAACAGCAGCGATGGAATATTTATTGCTATTCAAGATATTCCAGTAATGTTTATAAGTTAAAAAAATCAGCCAATAGAAAAAATCTGCCATTTTTTTGATAAACGATGGAAGAAATGGCTGATTTTTTCCCCTCTCAACCCCGTTCCCCAGCCTTCCCCCCATAACCTGAACAAATCAATCTCTGTCTTATCTCCTAAAAATATCCACTGACTTGGCCTCCCCAGCCGTCAATTGCGATGAATTCCGCAGATTCACCACCCTCTGACTAAAGAAATTCCTCCCCATTTCCTTCCTAAAGGTACATCCTTCAGGCTGTGGCCTCTGGTCCTAGACTCTCCCGCTGGGGGAAACATCTTCTCCGCATCCACTCTATCCAGGCCTTTCACTATTCGGTAAATTTCAATGAGGTCCCCCCCCCCCCCCCCCCCCATCTCCATCCTTCTTATCTCCAGCGAGTACAGGCCCAGTGGTCATCCTATGTCAACCCCCTCATGCCTGGGATTGTTCTCGTTAACCTATTCTCTGGACCATCATAGTTAAAGTGTGATACAGTGTGGAAACAGGCCCTTTGGCCCAACTTGCCCACACTGGCCAACATGTCCCAGCTACACTATAGTCCCACCTGCCAGCATTTGGTCCCGTATCCCTCCAAACCTGAAGATAGACACAGAAGAGGGACAGTCACAATCTCTGGAGAGAAGGAGTGGGTGACGTTTCGGGTCGAGACCCTTCTTCAGACTGAGTCCCTCCAAACCTGTCCTATCCATGTACCTGTCTAACTGTTTCTCAAACGTTGGGATAGTCCCAGCCTCAACTCCCTCTGCTTGTTCCGTACACCCACCACCATCTGATTGGAAAAAGCTATCCCTCAGGGCCCTATGAAATCTTTTCCCCCTTCACCTTAAACCAGGGGTGTCAAACTCATTTCAGATCACGGGCAAAATGCGACTTCGTGCGCGCCGGATCGCAGCGTCCATGCGCGAACGCAGCCCGATCCGGCTCTCCGGGGACAGCTGCACCCCGTTCAGGCATCGGGGAAATCATCCCTCGCGGGCCGCATCCAGCCGGCGGGGTGCGAGTTTGACACCCCTGCCTAAAACCTACATCCTCTGGTCCTCGATTCCCCTAACTAATGCGAGAATGGGGAGAGCAGGGGAGAGATAAGACTTTGCCTTCCATCACAGTGAGGAGGAGATTCGCTGTGATGGATGTTTGCGTAAATTGGGTCGTGTCTTGGTTCTTCTCTTCTTTGTATGACTGCAGAAACCAAATTTGTTTGAACTTCAATGTTCAAATGACAACAAATAAATTGTATAAAGTGGCCGAATTAGGAAAAGGGGAGATGCAACGAGACCTGGGTGTCATGGTACACCAGTCATTGAAAGTAGGCATGCAGGTGCAGCAGGCAGTGAAGAAAGCGAATGGTATGTTGGCATTCATAGCGAAAGGATTTGAGTACAAGAGCAGGGAGGTTCTACTGCAGTTGTACAGGGTCTTGGTGAGGCCACACCTGGAGTATTGCGTACAGTTTTGGTCTCCTAATCTGAGGAAAGACATTCTTGCCATAGAGGGAGTGCAGGGAAGGTTCACCAGACTGATTCCTGGGATGTCAGGACTTTCCATATGAAGAAAGACTGGATAGACTCGGCTTGTACTCGCTGGAATTTAGAAGATTGAGGGGGGATCTTATAGAAACTTACAAAATTCTTAAGGCTAGATGCAGGAAGATTGTTGGGGAAGTCCAGGACAAGGGGTCACAGTTTAAGGATAAGGGTTAAGTCTTTTAGGACCGAGATGAGAAGATCTTTTTTCACACACAGAGTGGTGAGTCTGTGGAATTCTCTGCCACAGAAGGTAGTTGAGGCCAGTTCGTTGGCTATATTTAAGAGGGAGTTAGATGTGGCCCTTGTTTCTAAAGGGATCAGGGGGTGTGGAGAGAAGGCAGGCACAGGATACTGAGTTGGATGATCAGCCATGATCATATTGAATGGCGGTGCAGGCTCGAAGGGCCGAATGGCCTACTCCTGCACCTATTTTCTATGTTTCTACGTTGCTATGACAGCTGCAGCCCGCTCTGGCATCGGGGAAATTATCCCTCGCGGGCGCGAGTTTGACACCCCTGCCTAAAACCTACGTCCTCTGGTCCTCGATGCTCTGGGCAAGA
>CM069152.1:6637390-6699890 GCA_035221665.1 Okamejei kenojei | reverse complement strand
GTCTACACTTGTGATGTAACCCAGGGGGTCCTCGTTGAAACTTACAGAATAAAGAAAGGCCTGGATAGAGTGGATGCGGAGAGGATGCTTCCACTGGTGGGAGAGTCTAGGACCAGAGGGCACGGCCTCAGAATTAAAGGGCGCACTTTTAGAATGGAGGTGAGGAGGAATTTCTTTAGTCAGTGGCTAGTTAATCTGTGGAACTCATTGCCACAGAGGGCTGTGCAGGCCAAGTCAGTGGATATTTTTAAGGCAGAGATCGACACATTCTTGATTAGATCTTGTGTCAAGGGTTATGGGGAGAAGGCAGGAAAATGGGGTTCGCAGGCAGAGATCAGCCATGATCGAATGGGGGGAGGAGAGTCGATGGGCCAAATGGCCTAATTCTACTCCTATCACGTGAACTAGAAGACAGAGGATGCAGAGGGCTTTCTTTCAGAAGACGCCGAGTCTTTTGGATTCTCCGCCAACCCCCCAGAGCTGTCGAGGCTGGGAGATTGAATGTAACCCTGGCTGAAATATACTTTTAGTCTAATGGGGAGTCAAAGGTCACGGGGAATGAACAGGGAAGTGATTTAAGACTCAGTCTGAAGAAGGGTCTCGACCCGGAACGTCACCCATTCCATTCCTTCTCTCCAGAGATGCTGCCTGTCCCGCTGAGTTACTCCAGCTTTTAAAGACCAGCTGTGATTTACTGGCTGATGCAGCGGGTGCGGGAGGTGACTTCTGCACGTTAATGTTTCTGCTGTAGCTCGATGAAGCAAATCCACGTAGCTACGAGCTTTGCCTCCTTTAAAGCTGATAGATGTCATGTCCGAATAACGCGAGCTGGCGCATTGGGGTGTTCTGTGATCAGAGAGAGACTTCCAGTGGTCAGAATGGCGGGATGGCGGGACTGTCGTATGCTGAGAGAACGGAGCGGCTGGGCTTGTACACTCTGGAGTTTAGAGGGATGAGAGGGGATCTCATTGAAACATATAAGATTATTAAGGGTATGGACACGCTAGAGGCAGGAAACATGTTCCCGATGTTGGGGGAGTCCAGAACCAGGGGGCCACAGTTCAAGAATAAGGGGTAAGCCATTTAGAACGGAGACGAGGAAACACTTTTTCACCCAGAGAGTTGTGAGTCGGTGAAATTCTCTGCCTCAGAGGGCGGTGGAGGCCGGGTTCTCTGGATGCTTTCAAGAGGGAAGGTAGACAAAAATGCTGGAGAAACTCAGCGGGTGAGGCAGCATCTATGGAGCGAAGGAAATAGGCAATGAAATAGGAAATAGGCAACGTTTCGGGCCGAAACCCTTCCGGGTTTCGGCCCGAAACGTTGCCTATTTCCTTCGCTCCATAGATGCTGCCGCACCCGCTGAGTTTCTCCAGCATTTTTGTCTACCTTCAATTTTCCAGCATCTGCAGTTCCTTCTTGAACACTTTCAAGAGAGAGCTCGATAGGGCTCTTAAAGATAGCGGAGTCAGGGGGATATGGGGAGAATGCAGGAACGGGGTACTGATTGGGGACGATCAGCCATGATCACATGGAATGGCGATGCTGGCTCGAAGGGCCGAATGGCCTACTCCTGCACCTATTGTCCATTGTCTAAAGCCAGATAAAACTTGATAGTTCATCTTAGGTGGAATGTGTCTTGGCCTAGGTTAGGCACCTTGCATTGAAAATTCCAAGGTTGTCGTTACTAGAAGTGAGTTTCAGAAGCAGTGTACCGTGTTGCTGCAACGTTCGCATGCAGCTGTGCATGGATTTCCACCGCCTGTGTTTATGGAGCCGTCTCTATAAAACGGAGATGAGACACAAAGAGCTGGAGTAACTCAGCGGGTCAGGCAGCGTCTCTGGAGAGAAGGAATGGGTGGCGTTTCGGGTCGAGACCCTGCTTTAGATGTCTACCACGACCATGAAACTTGAGCCATCTGATCTTCAGGGCTGCTTTCATTTAGAAACATGGAAAAATAGGTGCAGGAGCAGGCCATTCGGCCCTTCCAGCCAGCACCGCCATTCAATATGATCATGGCTGATCATCCTAAATCAGTAGCCTGTTCCTGTTTTCTCCCCATTTCCCTTAATTCCGTTAGCCCCAAGAGCTAAATCTAACTCCCTCTTGAAAACATCCAGTGAACTGGCCTCCACTGCCTTCTGTGGCAGAGAATTCCACAGATTCACTAACTCTCTGGGTGAAAAAGTTTTTCCTCATCTCAGTCCTAAATGGCCTTCCCTTTATTCTTAAATTGTGTGACCCCTGGTTCTGGGCTCCACCAACATGGGGACCATTTTTCCTGCATCTAGCCTGTCCAATCCCTTAAGAATGTTATATGTTTCTATAAGATATCCCCTCTCATCCTTCTAAATTGCAGTGAATACAAGCCCAGTCGATCCATTCATTCATCGTATGTCAGTCCCGCCATCCCAGGAATGACAGGCCCACCACCGATTTTCTGACATGCTTGGTTCCAGAGCTTTTCTGGATTATCTGTCTTCAGTGCCGAGGTATAGTGTCCAGGCAACAGAAGGATATGTGGGATTCTCTGCCTCAGAGGGCGGTGGAGGCCGGTTCTCTGGATGCTTTCAAGAGAGAGCTAGATAGGGCTCTTGAAAATAGTGGAGTCAGGGGATATGGGGAGAAGGCAGGAACGGGGTACTGATTGTGGATGATCAGCCTTGATCACATTGAATGGTTCGAAGGGCCAAATGGCCTACTTCTGCACCTATTGTCTATTATCTATTGACATTACATTACTACATTTGAGTCATTTACAGTGTATAGATAGATACATGACAAGGGAATAACGTTTAGTGCAAGGTAAAGCCAGCAAAGTCCGGTCAAGGATAGTCTGAGGGTCCCCAATGAGGTAGATAGTAGTTCAGCACTGCTCTCTGGTTGTGGTGGGATGGTTCAGTTGCCTGATACCAGCCGGGAGGAAACTGTCCCTGAATCTGGAGGTGTGCGTTTTCACACTTCTGTACCTTTTGCCTGACGGGAGAGGGGAGAGGAGGGAGTGGCCGGGGCGTGAATCATCCTTGAATGTGCTGCTGACCTTGCGCGGGCAGCGTGAGGTATCCTTTTTGCCGGACCGACAGAGGTGACGGCCTCCGAGGGGAGTCCGGTGGAAGTCGGCTGTGGCTGACTGACCCACGACCCTGTGAGTGCCACCTCGGAAAGTCGTTTGTCGGGGGGATTGTACCGCACCACAAAAAACATCGAGTGGAGTTACTAAAAGCCGGTTTGTGCCTTCCCCAACTCTCACAGAGAGTGGTGAGTCTGTGGAACTCTCTGCCTCAAGAGGGCGGTGGAGGCCGGTTCTCTGGATGCTTTCAAGAGCGAAGGTCGACAAAAATGCTGGAGAAACTCAGCGGGCGAGGCAGCATCTATGGAGCGAAGGAAATAGGCAACGGAATAGGAAATAGGCAACGTTTCGGGCCGAAACCCGGAAGGGTTTCGGGCCGAAACGTTGCCTATTTCCTTCGCACCATAGATGCTGCCTTACCCGCTGAGTTTCTCCGGCATTTTTGTCTACCTTCAATTTTCCAGCATCTGCAGTTCCTTCTTGAACACTTTCAAGAGAGAGCTAGATAGGGCTCTTAAAGATAGCGGAGTCAGGGGGATATGGGGAGAAGGCAGGAACGGGGTACTGATTGGGGATGATCAGCCGTGATCACAATGAATGGCGGTGCTGGCTCGAAGGGCCGAATGGCCTACCCCTGCTCCTATTGTCTGTTGCCTCTCAGCATTAAGAAGGGTCTCGACCCATTTCTTCACTCCAGAGATGACGCCTGACCCGCTGAGTTAGTCCAGCGCTTTGCGCCGACCTTCATTTAGCTCTTGTGTTGACTGAGGCGCAGATCGTAAACAGCAGAGGCGTTGAGGCCTTTTTGGAGAAATATGATTCCATGTTAAGGTATCCTGGCTCAAGATGATGGAAAAATAAAGCGGGGTGACGAACAGGGCCTAAGGATTGACACAAAAAAGCTGGAGTGACTCAGCGGGGTCAGGCTGCATCTCTGGAGAAAAGGAATAGGTGACTCAGCGGGGCGAGCCTTCTTCGCCTGAGTCCCCAGTCCAGCTTTTTGTGTGTATCTTCGGTGTAAACAGTGTTCTTTCCTACACATAGCGACTAACAAGGCCTCCTCTGCTTTGACCCGACTTATAGAGGGACGGAAAGAAAGCAAGGGTAACGCCACTTTATGCAACATTTATTAAATTAATTGCTTTTAATTTCCCCTCCCCCGTCCATTTATTGGTACAGGTGGTTCTGGTATGAGATAATTCAGCTCAGACAGAGCGCTGTTGTTGATGTACATGAATAGAGGACTTGTCTTGAAGGAAAATGGAAGTGTGTACATTCACCCTGCTCGGGATAAAGGCCTAGACTGTGTCTGCATCCCAGCCCTAAATATCAGCATTCTATTCCTACAAAACTGCAGATGCTGCTTTAAACCGAAGATACACACAAAATGCTGGAGCAACTCAACGGGACGGGCAGCATCTCTGGAGAGAAGGAATGGGTGACGTTTCGGGTCGAGACCCTTCTACAGAATGGGTGACATTTCATGGTGACGATGGGTGAGACGTCACACATTCCTACTCTCCAGAGATGCTGCCTGTCCCGCTGAGTTACTCCAGCTTTTTGTGCCTATCTTCCTAGTCCTCCTATACGTCAGATTAGTCGTGTAAACGGGGCTTTTGCCTTGCCGTGCAGCCTCGTAGGCTCACGGCCTTCCCTAATCACCGGCAGACTAATGTCATCGCCAGAGTTTCCGTTTGCGGAAGAAAACAGAAATGAATACTTTCCCCTCCGGAGGCTCACCCCCATCGTCGCCTAGCAACGGGCTGGGAACCCGGTTAGGATCGGGCTCCTTGTTTGTAGCTCTTAGTTCTGCTCCGTAAATTACACTTTAATGTTAGCTGCCCGCGCGCGTCCTCGTCACCGAGTTGCTCCCTGTGAAGCCACCGCCGACTGGGGGCCGCTGGGCCTTGGCAACAGGCTGAATAACTACCGCGCACACAAAGCCCTCCACAGCAGACGACCACATGATGTCTAGCCAGAAGGATTTCCCACACAATGAAATGCAAAAGAGAGGGAAGTGTTCCTCCTTTGTTCCCCCCCTCCCGCCGTGACACCAATCAATTTTTTTACATTACCAACACATTATGGAGTCGAGGTTGGATGGACAGGCCCAGATCACGTGAGGCCCTCACACAAGCGCGAGGTTCAATCGCACACTGTCGCTCCATTCTTTGCCCTCTGTTTGTCGATAAAAGTGAAGGGGGGGGGGGCCGCTGTACGTCGACTGAAAGGGCAAGCTACGTTCTAGCCACCACCACCAAGATTCAGCGGCAGCTTCTTCCCAGCTGCTATCAGGCAACTGAATCATCCTACCACAACCAGAGAGCGGTGCTGAACTACAAGAGAGGTGACTCTCACGAGAGAGTCAGATTTAGCTCTTGGGGTTAACGGAATCAAGGGATATGGGGAGAAAGCAGGAACGATGTACCGATTTTGGATGATCGTCCATGATCATATTGAATGGCGGTGCTGGCTTGACGGGCCGAATGGTCTTTTTTCTATGTTTCTATGTTTACTATCCACCTCTCTGATGACCCTCGGACTATCCTTGACCGGACGAGTCTGCATCCTCTGGGCTTGAACATTGAATTTTCTCAATTCTGTTAACCCTTGCTGTCTCCTCCCCTTCCCACCTCTCCCTCAGCCCTCGGGCCCTGGCATTCCCTCTCTCTCTATCTCTCCCCCACCCTAGTCGCACTAGCTTCTCATTTTCGCACCACAAACAGCTTACAATGGCTTGTTCCCTTTATCATCGATACTTTTTTGCATATCTTTCATTCATTGTTCTTTATCTCTCCACATCACCGTCTATATCTCTCGTTTCCCTGATCCCTGACCAGTCTGAAGAAGGGTCTCGACCCGAAACGTCGCCTATCTCCTTCGCTCCTTAGATGCTGCTGCACCCGCTGAGTTTCTCCAGCCTTTTGTGTACCCTCGATTCTCCAGCATCTGCAGTTCCTTCTTTAACACTTGACCGGACTTTGCTGGCTTTACCTTGCACTGACCGTTTATTCCCTTATCGTGCATCCACACACTGTAAACGGCTCGATTGTAATCAGGTGTTGTCTTCCCGCTGACTGGTTAGCACGCAACAAAAGCTTTTCACTGTACCTCAGTGCACGTGACCATAAACTGAAGTGAGCTGATCTTCAGCCAGCTCGCGTGTTAATGTTAAACAATGAACGTAAGCCACTGTACAAGCGATCGTCTAAGAATACAGCGCCCCTGGATAGTTTGAATTTCACCATCGAAGCTGCCACGTGGGCTATGAGTTAATGGTACAAGGGATAGATGGGGTGGATGCACAGAGTCTCTTGCCCAGAGTAGGGGAGGCGAGGACCAGAGGACACAGGTTCACGGTGAAGGGGAAAAGATCTAATAGGAATCTGGTAACTTTTGCACACAAATGACAGTGGGGGTGTATGGAACAAGCTGCCAGAGGAGTTAGTCGAAGCAGGGACTATCCCAACGTTTAAAAAACAGTTAGACAGGTACCGTTCGTGTGAGAAAATTACCCCTCAGATTCCTATTAAATCTTTTCAATAGACAATAGACAATAGGTGCAGGAGTAGCACCTTCGAGCCAGCACCGCCATTCAATGTGATCATGGCTGATCATCCCCAATCAGTACCCCGTTTCTCCCCCTTCACCTTAAACCTGTGTTCTATTTTATCTTTTTTTTTTAAATAATTTTTTTAAAACATTATTGCTATTTATTTTATGTTTCTGTATGTTTTTGTATTTTTCTTTTGTTTTATTATTCGAGTGTTTCTTATTAACACGTCTTTTTTACTTTTTTGTGTTGCTTTATTTAAAACGAAAAATAATTAAAATTTTAAAAAAGAATAAAAAATTAAACCTATGTTCGCTGGTCCTCGATTCCCCTGCTCTGGGCAAAGAGACTGTGCATCTACCCGATCTATTCTGCCCTAATTTGACGAAAGGAATAACCGGCAATGTTGTCAAAATTGAGGTGTTGCCTGTTTTAGGGTATTTGAGATATGCTCCACAAGTAAGTCACCGAGTATAATTTGAAAATATTTATACCAGAGAAGTAAGAAATTCCGTCACAGAGAGCTGAAAGAAAAAACACATTTTCCCCATTTACAAGAAAACACCTTTTGTCAAAGTAGGGCAGTATTCCCCTCATTATTTTACACCCCTCTATAAGATCACCCCTCATCCTCCTGCGCTCCAAGGAATAGAGACCCAGCCTAGTCAACCTCTCCCAATAGCTCACTCCCTCAAAGCCTGCCGACAATCTCGTGAATCTGACTTAAATTAAACGATAATGCAATTTAATCCTGGGTTCCAAGATTTCACTTTATATTTTAGGGCAGTCCACAGCCATTGCTGGTTGTGGATACATTAAATATTTAGTTACTCAAAATCTTTACAAAAGGAAAATTAATATTTCAGTTTGTCTATAATCAGGGAAAATCCGTCTTACTTTCGCTTTTCTATTTTTGACTGCCTATGCCTCCTGTTACAATGAAAAGAAAAATCTTGCTGCACATATGGACTGTTAGTTATATGAACATTGACTTCTCTAACTTCAAGTAGCCCTTGCCTTCCCTCTCTCTCCATCCCCTCCCCCTTCCCAGTTCTCCCATCAGTCTTACTGTCTCCGACTACATTCCATCTCTGTCCCACTCACTCCGTTCACATCAGTCGCGGCCAGAAACTTCGCCCATTCCTTCTCGCCGGAGACGCTGCCTGACCCGCTCAGTTACTCCAGCTTTTTGTGCCTTATCTCCGTTTTAAACAGGCACCTGCAGTTCCTCCCGACGCGTTTCACGGTCGCCGGACAGTTCCATAAACACAGGCGGTGGAAATCCATGCACAGCTGCAGGCGAAAGTTGCAGCAACACGGTAGGCTGCTGCTGAAACTCACTTCTAGTAACGCCAACCTTGGAATTTTCAATACAAGAGACGCTGCCTGACCCGCTGAATTTCGCCCGCGTTTTGTGCCTATCTTCGATTTAAACCGACATCTGCAGTTCCTTCCTACACATACGGACCATGTTAGCTTTAACTCAGAGACAGTGTTAATAATTCCTCTCCGAATGTTTGAAATTCCACAGTTTAATGTTTGTTCCATGTGCCAATCTCCAACCAGAACCATTATTTTAAACCTTCCTGCTGGGCCCATAAATGGGCTGTTCAGCTCCACCCTTAACACTGCTTACTTTATCTCAAGGAAATTCCTTTCTTTGAAAACATATTTGCTAAACTTGCTATAAGTCAAAGCTGTGCAAAGAGAAATTATAAAGCCAAAGGCAATCGTATCGCCCGTTTAGATTAGGGATACAGCGTGGAGACAGGCCCTTCAGCCCACCGGGTCAATAGACAATAGACAACAGGTGCAGGAGTAGAGGCCATTCGGCCCTTCGAGCCAGCCCCGCCATTCAATGTGATCATGGCTGATCATCCCCAATCAGTACCCTGTTCCTGCCTTCTCCCCATATCCCCTGACTCCGCTATCTTTAAGAGCCCCATCTAGCTCTCTCTTGAAAGCATCCAGAGAACCCGCCTCCACCGCCCTCTCTGGCAGAGAATTCCACAGACTCACAACTCTCTGTGTGAAAAAGTGTTTCCTTGTCTCCGTTCTAAATGGCTGACCCCTTATTCTTAAACTGTGGCCCCTGGTTCTGGACTCCCCCAACATTGGGAAGATGTTTCCTGCCTCTAGCGTGTCCAAACCCTTAATAATCTCTCATCCTTCTAAACTCCAGAGTGTACAAGCCCAGCCGCTCCATTCTCTCAGCATCTGACAATCCCGCCATCCCGGGAATTAACCTTGTAAACCTACGCTGCACTCCGCGCACACCAGCTGGGAGGGAGGGATAGATCAGCCATGAAGGGCTGAATGGCCTGATTCTGCTTTCAGTGATGAATGTATGAACATGGAGGTGACTGGGGGTGTCCCACAACTGTGGGGGGAGGCTGTGGACTTTACCTTTGACGCTGTTCATGGATAGCGAGCGGTCCCTGTCCATCGCGCCGGGCCCGGGCTTGCCGCTGTTGTCCTTCTGTCGAGCCACGGCCACGGCGATGCCGACGGGCGGATGCCGGACTTCCACTTCGCCCTGAGACCCCCCAGCCTCCCGGCCGAAGGACTTGGCGCTCTCGGGCCTCTCGGGGTCTCGCTTCAGCTGCTTGCCGAGCTGCTGCAGGGGCAGGTGCTGCACCTTGTGCTGGCCCGAGTCGCTCTTCATGTTGCCCAGGCCCCCGAACGGGCTCTTCTTGCCGCTGCCCACCCTGCCCGTGGCCGTCTCCTTGGCAAAGCTGCCGCTGTACTTGATCAGGCTCTGCATGGCCGACACCTCGCTGGGGTTGCCGGCAGCTGCCGCCGCCGCCGCTGCGCGCTGGAGCGCCGCCGTGTCCAGGAAGGCCTTCTTCTGCTCCTCCTCCGCCCGGCTGGCGTGGTTGTGCTGGGCGGCCAGCGCTGCCATCTGGCTGGTGGCGTAAGTGGCCATCTCGAAGGGCTTCCACTTGGGCTCCGGCGTGCCCGAGCGTTTCAGCTGCGCCTGCTCCAGGTGCAGCCGCGCCACCTCCGCCCCGTTGTAGACCTTACACGACTCCTTCAGGATGGGCCGCTGGAACCTGTCCCTCTCTTGGCCCCTGTGGTCCACCTCAAAGCCCGACCTCACCAAATCCTTCGCCGTGCCCCCTCCGCCGGCGAGAAGCTGCTCCCGGCCTTCACACGGGCTGTGGCCCGGCTTGTTCAAGAAGAGTTCCGAGTTCACCGGCCTCTTGATGGCCAGAGAGTTGGACCTGATGACGGATCCTTCCTCCCTCATGTTCTCCACCCGTTTGACGTCCCCGTGGACTAGCGGGTCCTGGTGCCCCATCAGCCGGGAGGAATCCACGATCCTCTCCGAAGAGGCCTGCAGAGGGCCCGCTCGCTCCCCACAAGTCCTGCCGCCCACGTCTTTCTCCTTGCCTTTGTCGTTCCTGTTGTCTCGGGCCTGCGAGGCGATCTGAATGGGCCCGTTCCTGTCCTCGTAGAAGCCGACGGAAGGCACGAAGGTGGGCGCGATGACTTTATGCTCCTTGCCCGGCTCCCTGCCGTTGGGGTAGATGGTGTAGATGCCCGTGTGGACGGGCAGCGGGGGGAAGGCGGTGGCGGGGGGCAGGCGGGCGGCCTGCGACGAGTGCGGCGACGGGCAGCCACAGGACACGTGCAAGGTGCCGGCGGGGGTCGCCACCGAGTCGCACTTGCGCGCCTTGTCGGCGTGGCCGTGTGGCGGCGGCGGCCTCATGTTCTCGTCGTGCTTTAGCGAGTCCTTGGGACACCTCTCCTGCTCGCCGCCCGCCAGCCGCAGGGAGGAGCTGGGGTCGCTGTTGCAGTTGCTGAGGGACAAGGTCTGCAGGGGGTTCTTGGGCTTGGGCTCGCCGGGGCCGGGGCCGCGGTTGGGCGAGTGGCTGTTGAGGACGGTGGGCAGGTGGTCGCCCATCTTGATGGGCTTGTCCAGCAGGTGTATCCGCCGGTCGTTCTCCGTCCGCACTCCATCCTGGGTGAGGTCCACCACGCTCCTGGGCCTGGCCTCCTCCCTGGGCTTGTCCTTCTCCTTCTTGGCCAGGTTGGTGGTCACCTCACTCCTGTAGAGCTTCTCCTTGGGGTCTTTGCTCGGGTACCTCTCCGCCTCCTTGGCGCCTTTGAGAGGGTGGCAGAGCTCCTTCTCGCGGAGGGCAGAAGCTGGCATGTGGCCGGCGGAGGCACGCTGGATGTTGGCCTGGGGGTTGGCCGCGCCATGGAGGGACGGTTGGCCGGCGTGGCTGTGGAAATAGTATCCATCTGCAACAAACGGAAGGATAAGTTTACTGGCCGAGTATGTTCACATACAAGGATTTTGCCTTGCTGCTCCGCCCGCAAGTAACAACGCGGACATACAGTGAACCAATTAACAATAAAACATTCTAGTTTAATCATGTGAAGGAAATAAAATACCCGAGCAAAAGGAGGCTACGGGCTTTTGGCTGTTGAGTAGAGCTACTGCCCATGACAAAAAAGCCCTGGCTGTGGCGGCTTTGACAATAAAAGAGGAATCAAAGATTCGCCAGGAACGCTGCTACACGAGACAGGATCAGGTGCGGAGTTAGACACAAAATCCTGGAGTAACTCAGCGGGACAGGCAGCATCTCTGGAAAGAGGGAATGGGTGATGTTTTGGATTCTTCAGAAATTCAGGTAGCCCTTGTTTTCTCTCTCTATTCCCATACCCCCCTCTGCTCAGTTCTCCCACGTCCAACTGTCTCTCACTACATTCTTTCTTTGTCCTACCGACTATGGCCTTTCGATTTTTGACTTGTTTCAGCACTTCATGAGAATAAAGCAGTCCTCAGAAGTCTGAAAAAGGGTCTCGACCCGAAACGTCGCCAATTCCTTCCCTCCATAGGTGCTGCCTCACCCGCCGAGTTTCTCCAGCATTTTGTGTCTACCTTCGATTTTACCAGCATCTGCCGTTCTTTCTTACGCATCCAACTGATAATCGCTTCATTCATGGGACTGCTGTTTATGAAGTTGGGTTTATGCGATAGTCTGAAGCAGAAAATGTTCACAGGTCTTGACGAGAAATATATTCTCTGGTTGACACAAACACACATATAGTGTCGGGTCAAGGTACCCACATCATCATTATTCTCAATAGTATACTTAAAGAACAGAGGGCGGTGGGGTGGTGCAGCGGTAGAGTTGCTGCCTCACAGCGCCAGAGACCCAGGTCCGACCCTGACCACGGGCGCTGTCAGTACGGAGTTTGTACGCTCTTTAACATTTTAAAATAAAGTTTTAAAGTGTTTGATGGCTCTGGGCCTGTACTCACTGGAGTTTAGAAGAATGAGGGGGGGCCTAGTTGAAACGTACAGAATAGTGAAAGCCTTGGATAGAGTGGATGTGGGGAGGATGTTTCCACTGGTGGGAGAGTCTAGGACTAGAGGTCACAGCCTCAGAATTAAAGAACGTTCCTTCAGGAAGGAGATGATGAGGAACTTCTTTCGTCAGAGGGTGGTGCATTTGTGGAATTTATTGCTGTGGAGGCCCTCAGTGGATATATTTAAGGCAGAGATGGATAGATTCTTGATTAGTACGGGTGTCAGGGTTATGGGGAGAAGGCTGGAGAATGGGGTTAGGAGGGAGAGATAGATCAGCCATGATTGAATGAATGGCAGAGTAGACTGGATGGGCCGAATGGCCTGATTCTGCTCCAATCACTTGTGACTTTATGAACATGTGACAATAATGCACGAAACTAGGTCTGTTATTTGGTCTTTAGACTTTAGAGATCTAGTGCAGGAACAGGCCCTTCGGACCGCTGAGTCAGCGATCAGCACGTACATTAACATCATCCCACACACACGAGGGATAATTTACCATTTTTACCGGAGCAAATTAACCTGCAAACCTGAACGTCTTTGGAGTGTGGGAGGAAACGAGAAGACCCGGAGAAAACCCACGCGGTCACGGGGAGAACGTGCAAACTCCGTACAGACAGCGCCAGTAGTCAGGATCAAACTGGGTCTCTGGCGCTGTGAGGCGGCAACTCTTCCGCTGCGCCACCGTGATCAGATAATGTTCCCGCAACTGATAAAGGGAACATTATCTGGCCACGGTACCAATGTACGAGCTCCTAGTCTGCATCACTGCATTCTCTTCTCCAGGCCGGAAACGTTGCCCATTTCCTTCGCTCCATGGATGCTGCCGCACCCGCTGAGTTTCTCCAGCACTCTTGTCTACCTTCGATTTTCCAGCACCTGCAGTTCCTTCTTAAACAAGCGACTGACCTTTCTGGGAATCGAACAGGTTGTGTTGGCTGAGCTGGGCGAGGAGCGGGCTCCCACTGCCCGGGTGTTCCAGGTGACCGATGGGGATGTACGGAGGGTATAAGCTGCTGGGCAAGTGTGAATAACCTGCAGAAGGGAGAGGAATCAAGATATCACTCAACAGGCGTTCAACGGCGTGTATCACTCGCGTGAAAAAAACATTTTTTTATACGTTTCAATTTCATCTTATGCAAAAAAATGGAACTGGATTATTTTGAAGGATGGGATCGGATTTGAAGTTCCGACGCTCCGGTCACGGAGGGAGAACGTGCAAACTCCTCGCAGATAGCACCCGAGGTCGGGATCGAACCCGGGTGTCTGGCGCCGTGAGGCAGCGGGTCTGCCCGCTGAGCCATCTGGCCGCCCCTTATATAAACCTGCCCCTACTGGCTCAGTGTGATCAGCTGTCATACTCTCTACTCTCTTGCATTTGAGTGTTGATTCATAGAAGATAGAAGTGGGCAGCACGACTGCAGGCCCTTCAGCCCACAACGTCCGTGTCGAACATGATGCCAGGACTAAGTCTTACCTGCCTGCACGTACTCCATACCCCACCATTCCCCGTATATCTACGTCTCTTAAATTCTACTAGCGAACCTGCCTCGACTACCACCCCTGGCAGCGTGTTCCAGGCACCCACCACCCTCTGTGTAAAAAAAACTCGCTCATAAGGTCACGTGATAGGAGCAGAATTAGGCCCTTCGGCCCATCAAGTCTACTACGCCCTTCAACCAATGCTGATCTATCTCTCCCCCCAAACCCCAGTCTCCTGCCTTCTCCCCATAACCCCTGACATCCGTACTAATGAAGAATCTCTCTATCTCCGCCTTAAAAGCGTCCACTGACTTGGCCCTCACGGCCGTCTGCGGCACAGAATCCCACAGATTCACCACCCTCTGACCAAAGATATCCTTCCTCATTGCTCTGCTCATCTTTGAACTTTGGCCCTCTCACTGAAAAGGAATGGCCTCCAGTATTTGATTCTCCCATCTGGGGAACAGGGTTCTGACTGCCCAACCTGCTGCCTGCCAATGATTTGGCCTAATGTTCAGTAAGATTGTTACTGACCTGAATGCAAAAATAATAATTTAACTGCACCGAGGTACACGTGGCAATGAAACATTGTTTCAGAGGTACAATATAGAAGATTTACAATTGGTGAAATGCATTCAAGCGCAGAAGGTGAAACAAACACAAATAAGGACATCGAATAAGCTCAAACATAGAAACATAGAAAATAGGTGCAGGAGTAGGCCATTCGGCCCTTCGAGCCTGCACCGCCATTCAATATGATCATGGCTGATCATCCAACTCAGTATCCCGTACCTGCCTTCTCTCCATACCCCCTGATCCCTTTAGCCACAAGGGCCACATCTAACTCCCTCTTAAATATAGCCAATGAACTGGCCTCAACTACCCTCTGTGGCAGAGAGTTCCAGAGACTCTCCACTCTCTGTGTGAAAAGAAAAATGATCTTCTCATCTCGGTCCTAAAAGACTTCCCCCTTATCCTTAAACTGTGACCCCGTGTTCTGGACTTCCCCAACATCGGGAACAATCTTCCTGCATCTAGCCTGTCCAACCCCTTAAGAATTTTGTAAGTCTCTATAAGATCCCCCCTCAATCTTCTAAATTCCAGTGAGTACAAGCCGAGTCTATCCAGTCTTTCTTCATATGGAAGTCCTGCCATCCCAGGAATCAGTCTGGTGAACCTTCTCTGTACTGCCTCTATGGGAAGAATGTCTTACCTCAGTTCACGTTCTAGGAGCAGAATTAGGCCATTCGGCCCGTCGAGTCTGCTCCGCCATTCAATCATGGCTGATCTCTGCCTTCAAATCCCATTTTCCTGCCTTCTCCCCATAATCCTTGACACACGTTCCAATCAAGAATTTGTCTATCTCAGCCTGACAAATATCCACTGACTTGGCCTCCACAGCCCTCTGTGGCAATGAGTTCCACAGATTAACTGCCCTCTGACTAAAGAAGTTCTTCCTCACCTCCTTTCTAAAAGAGGGCCCTTTAATTCTGAGGCTGTGACCTCTGGTCCTAGACTCTCCCACCAGTGGAAACATCCTCCCCACATCCACTCTATCCAGGCCTTTCTTTATTCTGCAAGTTTCAATGAGGTCCCCCCTCAACCTTCTACACTCCAGCGAGTACAGGCCCAGTGCTGTCAAACGCACAGCAGGGAGATTCCCTTTTTCCAGGCGATTAAAAAATAAGAGAGGAGAAGCAAGGAACTGCAGATGTTGGTTTTCCAACAAAAAAAAAAGACCCAAAGTGCTGGAGTAACTTGGCGTGTCAGGCATCACCTCTGGAGGACTTGGATGGGTGATGTTTCTGGTGGGGACCCTCCAACATTCTGAAGGCAGGGTCCCAACCCGCAAACATCACCCGCCCACGTTCTCCAGAGATGCTGCCTGACCCGCTGAGTTACTCCAGCACTTTGGGTCTTTTCCAGAGGGGGCAAAAAATGTACTTCCCTGAAGTAAACTGATGCAATCACAAAAATCTAGTCAGCATTCTCATGCTCATCTCTTCAATGTTATGTTTAAGAAGGAACTGCAGATGCTGGAAAAAAAATCGAAGGTAGACAAAAAATGCAGGGGAAACTCAGCGGGTGAGGCAGCATCTATGGAGCGAAGGAATAGGTGACGTTTCGAATAGGCAACTAAATAGGAAATAGGAAACGTTGCCTATTTCCTTCGCTCCATAGATGCTGCCTCACCCGCTGAGTTTCTCCAGCATTTTTATCTCCCTTCAATGTTATGTAATCATTGTATTTGCAATAGTTAAAGTGATAAGAGTTTTTTCTTGTGGTTGGGTGTGGGTCAGTGGGGATAAAGGTAGCTGCCTGGACAAAGCAGGCAATTTGCAACTTGTCTTAGTTTTGTTGGATGGATCAGTCATGATTTTTAGCTTAGTTTAGTTTAGAGACACAGCGCAGCTCCCCGCACACGAACACTATCCAACACACGCTTGGGACAATTTCACATTGATACCAAGCCAATTAACCTACAAACCTGCGCGTCTTTGGAGTGTGGGAGGAAACCGAAGATCTCGGAGAAAACCAGCGCAGGTCACGGGGAGATCGCGCAAAATCCGTACAGACGGCACCCGAGGTCGGGATCGAACCCGGGTCCCTGGCGCTGTAATTCGCTGTAATAGCTGTAATAGTTCTCCCAAGTTTGCCCTGATTCGAACTCGGAGATTTACGGTAATGGCCGCTCGTCGGTACTCGGGGCTCTCGTGGACATTTCTCAACACGTTGAAAAATCTTCACGAGTCTTCCCGAGCTTACCTGCCGTTAGCGAGTCTGCCCGAGTACCTGCCGTTAGCGTTACGAGCCGCTAAGAGACGTCCCCGAGCTCCGACGTACCCGCTACGTTCATTCTACGTGCTTACCACGAGTTTGATTATTTTTTTTTAAACTCAGGAGAGCACTTGAATGAACTCTTACAGTGGGACAGGGCTTTAAGGCAGCAACTCTACCGCTGCGCCACTGTGCCTCTCAACACACTTGACAATAACATTAACATGAAGCCTGCTGTCTACAATTTAAATGAGGCACTTTGTCAAGCCTGCCAATAGACTGGTATCTGCAGCAGGGCCGAGATAATGGATGCAGGGGACTTGGAGGACAAAGGTTCAAAGGTTAACTCCCGGGCCTTAGACGATTATTTAGTAAGAGTCCGGGCAAATATTTAACATCAGTCATTTCTAAAGCCACACACAAAAACTGAACAGAAATTTCCTTTGATCACAATGGAATTATTGGCAACAGGTTCAGAAGATCATCCCTTCAGTAGAGGAAGGTGTACTGAACTGCGACCTAAACTAAAGAGGGGGAGCAGTGAAAGTCATAATTGTTTTAAAAGGCTTCATTGTGCAATGTTGTGTATTTATTTTGGGTATCTGTCGTCATTTACGGGTTGACATTCGCAGTCCAAACAAGAGGCTGACATTCACAGTAGATTCTGACCCCAAATCCACTTTGCTGGAGACAGACACATCTCAGCGGGACAGGCAGCATCTCCGGAGAGATGTAATGGGTGACGTTTCGGGTCGAGGCCCTTCTTCAGACTAGATGTCGGGGGAGTGGGCGGTACGGAGATAAAATGCGGTCGGAGACGGTAAGACTGGCAGGAGAACTGGGAAGAGGGAGGGGATGCAGAGAGGGAGAAAGCAAGGGCTACTTGAAGTTTTATGCCTGACTGAAGGCCCCGTCTCTGATGACAGATGGTTTAGTTTAGCTTAGTTTAGAGGCACAGCATGGAAACAGGCCCTTCGGCCCACCGAGTCCGCGCCGACCAGCGATCCTCGTGGGGTGCTGCAAGGCTCGGTGCTGGGACCCCAGTTAACGCTTTAGGCGAGGGAATTAAATGTGACTTCTCCAAGTTTGCGGATGACACTAAGCCGGGAGGCAGTGTGAGCTGCGAGGAGGATGCTATGAGGGTTCAGGGTGACTTGGATAGGTTGGGTGAGTGGGCAGATGCAGTATAATGTGGATAAATGTGAGGTTTCTGCACTTTGGTGGCAAGAACAGGAAGGCAAATTATTATCTGAATGGTGTCAGATTAGGAAAAGAGGAGATGCAACGAGACCTGGTACGAGTGCTTGTACACCAGTCACTGAAAGTAAACATGCAGGCACAGCAGGCAGTGAAGAAAGCTAATGGCCTGTTGGCCTTCATTGCGAGAGGATTTGAGTTTAGGAGCAAGGATGGCCTACTGCAGTTGTACAGGGCCCTGGTGAGACCGCACCTGGAGTATTGTGTGCAGTTTTGGTCTCCTGATTTGAGGAAGGACATTATTGCTATTGAGGGAGTGCAGCGTGTGTTCACCAGGTTAATTCCCAGGATGGTGGGACTGACATACGGTGAAAGAATGGGTCGACTGGGCTTGTATTCGCAGAATTTAGAAGGATGAGAGGGAATCTTACAGAAACATATAACATTTTTAAAGGATTGGACAGGCTAGATGCAGGAAAAATGTTCCCGATGTTGGGGGAGTCCAGAACCAGGGGTCACAGTTTAAGAATAAGGGGTTGGCCATTTAGGACTGAGATGAGGAAAAGCTTTTTCACCCAGAGAGTTGTGAATCTGTGGAATTCTCAGCCACAGAGGACAGTGGAGGCCAGTTCACTGGATGTTTTCAAGCGGGAGTTAGACTTAGCTCTTAGGGCTAACGGAATCAAGGGATACGGGGGAAAAGCAGGAGCGCGGTATCGATTGTAGATGATCAACGGTGATCATATTGAATGGCGGTGCTGGCTCGAAGGGCCGAATGGCCTCCTCCCGCACCTGTTTCAGTTTCTAGCACTATCCCCCCCCACACACACACACACACCAGGGACAATTTACGATGATACCAAGCCAATTAACCCACAAACCTGTGCATCTTTTGAGCTGAGTGGTGAAGGAAGAACAGCGGTGAGGAGCAAGGCGGGTCACTGGCAGCAATTAGCATTCAGATAGAGCTGGCAATACAGCAGTAAACATTGAAATCAAATCTCAATTATTTCACAAATCATTCTCACTGTTGTCACCACATGCAAGACCCATTCTTCAGGGCACACTTTGCACATGTCGACCTGTTTATAAAATTCATGGCTACCTTTGAGAAACAAAATTGAAAGAGGCAGACCCAGGCGCCCCGGGACTTGCGTTATAGGTGACTAACGTAAACTCCCACTTATGTAAGTAATGCTATAATCCCACTGCTTTATTCCCCGTTTCTGCCGTCGATGCGGCCGTTTCACGTCAGACCGCTGTTCTCGTGGATGTCCCCCCCCCCCCCCCCCCCCGTGGTCTCAGCATGGAGCAACCCCCCCCCCCCCCCCCCGTCTCAGCACGGAGCTTCCCCTGTGGTCTCAGCACGGAGCTCCCACGTGGTCTCAGCACGGAGCTTTCTCCCCCCCCCCCCCCCCCCCCCCGGTCATAGCTTCCCCCCCCCCCCACCCCCCGTGGTCTCAGCTCAGAGCCCACCCCCCGTGGTCCTATCATAGCTTTCCCTCTCAGTGGTCTCAGCATGGAGCTCCCCCTGTGGTCTCAGCTGGGAGCTCCCACAATGGTAGCGGAGCTATCTTCCCCCCCCCCATGGTCTCCTCCGTGGTCCCCACATCATAGCTTCTCCCCCTCCATGGTCTCAGCATGGAGCTCCCCCCTCGTGGTCTCAGCATGGAGCTCCCCCTGTGGTCTCAGCATGGAGCTCCCCCCTGTGGTCTCAGCATGGAGCTCCCCCTGTGGTCTCAGCATGGAGCTCCCCCCTCTGGTCTCTACACGAGTCATACAGCACGGAAACAGGCCCTTCGGCCCAGCTTGCCCATGCCGACCACATGCCCCATCTACACCAGTCCCACCTGCCCGCATTTGGCCCATATCCCTCCAAACCTTTCTATCCATGTACCTGCCCAGGTGTCTTTTAAATCACAGTTCAGTTCAGTTTCTTGTCACATGTAGCGAGGTACAGTGAAAAGCTTTTGTTGCGTGCTATCCGGTCAGCAGAAAGACAACACCTGAACACAATCGATCCATTTACAGTGTACAGATACATGATAAGGGAATAACGTTTAGTGCAAGGTAAAGCCAGCAAAGTCCGATCAAGGAGAGTCCGAGGGTCACCGATGTGGTAGATAGTAGTTCAGCACTGCGCTCTGGTTGTGGTGGGATGGTTCAGTTGCCTGATAACAGCCGGGAAGAAACTGTCCCTGAATCTGGAGGTGTGAGGAAGGAGCCTGCATGCATTTTCTGATTTTAATTAAAAAAGACCCAAAGTGCTGGAGGAACTCAGCGGGTCAGGCAGCATCTGTGGAGCACATGGATATGCAGTAATTCCACTCCTTCAGACTTGATCCTCTGCCCGATACTAAATGTCACCGCTCAATGTTCTCAGAGATGCTGCCTGACCCGCTGAGTTACTCCGGCGCTCTGTGACTTTTTTTGTAAACCGGCATCTGCAGTTCCTTCTATATCTCAACTTTCCGATTACTGCCCCTGCTGGAAAGGGCAGTGACGATGGACGGCACGGTGGCGCAGCGGAACAGTCGCTGCCTTACACTGATTACAGCGCGAGAGACCCGGGTTCCATCTCGATTACGGCTGCTGTCTGTGCGGAGTTTGCGCGTTCTCCACGTGAGCTGTGCGGGTTTTCTCCGAGATCTTCGGTTTCCCGCCACACTCCAAAGACGTACAGGTTTGTAGGTTAATTGGCTCGGTATAATGTAAAATTGTCCCTGCTGGGTGTGGGACACCATAGGGTGGGGACTCAGTGGGTTTCTTTAGCCTCTAGCCTTCTTTAGTCAGAGGGTGGTGAATCTGTGGAATTCTTAGCCACAGACGGCCTTGGAGGCCGTCAGCGGATATTTCTAAGGCAGAGATAGATAGATTTTTGATTAGTACGGGTACCAGGGGTTATGGGAAGAAGGCAGAAGAATGGGGTTAGGAGCGGAGTAGACTTGATGGGCCGAATGGCCTAATTCTACTAACATGGCCGAAGGTCCTTCAGATGCTGATTTAAACTGAAGATAAGACTCAAAATGCTGGAGTAACTCAGCGGAACAGGCAGCAGCTCTGGAGAGAAGGAATGGGTGACGTTTTCGGGGCGAGACCTCAAAACGCCACCCATTCCTTCTCTCCACAGATGCTGCCCATCCCGCTGAGTTACTCCAGCATTCTGCGTCTATCTTAGGCAGGAGAACGGGGGTAGAGGGGGAAAGCCGTGAACTAACTAAACTAAACTGAACTAACTGGAAGGCGAGGGAGAATGATCCAGCCACATACCTAAACACAAGGCCAATTCTAGCTCTCTCTCTCACTGCTGGCAACATAGAGGTGGTTGGGCAAGAGACTTGCCTGATAAAATTCCGCTTTGGCATAAGTCAGTGCTTTCACAAAACTCATAAGAGAACAGAAGAAGGAACTGCTACCGTGACAACGCCACATTATAAACATTTCCAGTGAAGTTGCAGGAAAAAAAAACTCCAGGACTGGGCCTAATGCCGGGGTAACTTCTGCCTTCGGGTGTTTTCACTCTGAGGTGCCGCCTGCACTTTTAATGCTCCGTTTTTTTAAGCAAGGTTTTTTTTCAGCTAAGAAGTAGCTTGGGTGCCAAGCTAATAAAAAGCAAAACTCAAGTTCTGATTCAACTCAGCTGGCGGGGAGCCTTGGCTGCTTTCCTGTAAGCTAGGCCCCAGATTGCCACAGGCAACACTCGCAAGGCAGTTACCAAGCACGCAGCGGCCTGCTGCGAACCTAAGGCCTTCAATTTCCAAAAAAAGCACCTTGTTTAAATAAGTGTTAAAGATGGAACTGCAGATGCTGGAAAATCGAGGGTTACACAAAAGGCTGGAGAAACTCAGCGGGTGCAGCAGCATTTCAGGAGTGAAGGAGATAGGCAACGTTTCGGGCCGAAACCCTTCTTCTGAAGAAGGGTTTCGGCCCGAAACGTTGTTTAAATTAGTAATTGAATGCAACCCAACATTCTCAGAGCAATGGCCTGAATGGACTCAATTGGATTCTGCAACTAGTTTATAAATCATAGGAGCAGAATTAGGCTACTCCGCCATTCAAACATGGCTTTCCCCTTCTACCCCCATCTTCCTGCCTAAGATAGACACAAAGTGCTGGAGTAACTCAGCGGGACAGGCAGCATCTTTGGACAGAAGGAATGGGTGACGTTTTGAGGTCTCAACCCGAAATGTCAACCGTCCCTTCTCTCCAGAGATACTGCCCGTCCCGCTGAGTTACTCCAGCACTTTGCGTCTCACCTTCGGTGTAAACCAGCACCTGCAGTTCCATTCAACGCCATTCTCCTGCCTTCCTCCCTTTGATCTTTGACCCCCAGAGTAACCTTTGATCTCCACAGTAATCTATCTGTCAATCTCCGCTTTAAAAATACGCAATAACTCCACAGCCATCTGTGGCGATGAGTCCCACAGATTCACCACCCTCTCTGGCTGAAGAAATTCTGCCTCCTCTTCTCCTTTCTCTCTCCATCTCAGAGTCTTTCAGACACTCTCCCTTTTAGAGTCAATGCATTCCTGCATGTACACATTATTAACCAGCCACCATGAAGGACCTGCTCCACCATGGTCAGGTCAGTCTATGTTTGTACTAATTCTGCTTCCTGTCTTGATGCAAAGGCATTGATAGATAGTGTAAAGAGGGGAAGAATTGGGGCGGGCACGTTGGCGCAGCGGTAGAGTTGCTGCCTTACAGCGCTCGCAGCGCCGGAGACCCGGGTTCGATCCCGACTACGGGCGCTGCCTGCTCAGAGTTTGCACGTTCTCCCCGTGACCGCGTAGCTTTCCTCCGGGTTCTCCGGTCTCCTCCCACACTCCAAAGACGTACAGGCTTGTAGTTTAATCGGCTTGGCGTAAATGTAAATTGTCCCTAGAGTGTCCAGGGTGGCGTTATTGTGCGGGAACCGCCGGTCGGCGCGGACACGGTGGGCCGCGGGGCCTGTTTCCGCGCAGCGTCTCCACACTGAACTAAACTGCAGCGGCTGTGCTTGCAGCTGGGAGGCGATCTGCATCAGGCAGCCTGAATGTCTGAAGGGCGTTGGCTCTCGAATTAACCAACGGCAGGCGGCCAGAGGAGGAACTTGATTTGTTTGTTCGCTAATAATCGCACGTCCTGGCCGCACGACAAGTCACATTTCTCCAGCGCCTTTAACAGAGCTAAATGCCCCCAAGATACTTCCCAGGAGCACAAGAGGGCAGGAGTGTCAGGCTCCGAGCCAAGGAAACCAGGAGGCTGGGTCATGAGGGGGGCTCCCGAAACAGAAATGCCTGAACTAGACAACTAGAGGAAAGGCAGTGCTTCAATCACTGTTCCTGACTTACAAGGGGAGAGAATATCCAGTATTCTTAACAACGGCTGTAGAATTCCCTGGAGAAAAAGAGGAACTGCTGACGCTGGTTTGCAAAACAAAAAAAAAAAAATCATTCGTTTCAGTTCCTCCACTAAATGATTTTTTCCCAAATGTTTCTCCCCTTACCTTGTATCAATGCGCTGTGGATGGCTTGACTGTATTCATGTATAGCTTTTCATTTGGCTGGATAGCACGCAAACAAAAGTCTTTTGGGAAACCAGAGCACCCGGAGGAAACCCACGCGGTCACAGGGAGAACGTGCAAACTCCACACAGATAGCAGCTGGGGACAACCGGATCGAACCCGGGACTCGGGCGCTGTGAGGAAGTGGCTCTCCCCGCTGCGCCATCGTGCCGCCCAACACAGTACACGTTTGTGGGACAATTCACAGATTAAGTCCACGGCTTCTAGATGCCAACTTTGGATCGGTTTCAAGGACCCAATGGCAGATTGCATGCAATCTTGTCTGCAGATCTCCAATAGACAATAGACAATAGACAATAGGTGCAAGAGTAGGCCATTCGGCCCTTCGAGCCAGCACCACCATTCATTGTGATCATGGCTGATCATCCCCAATCAGTACCCCGTTCCTGCCTTCTCCCCATATCCCCTGACTCCGCTATTTTTAAGAGCCCTATCTAGCTCTCTCTTGAAAGCATCCAGAGAACCGGCCTCCACCGCCCTCTGAGGCAGAGAATTCCACAGACTCGCCACTCTCTGTGAGAAAAAGTTTTCCTCGTCTCCGTTCTAAATGGCTTACTCCTTAATCTTAAAACTGTGGCCCCTGGTCCTGGACTCCCCCAACATCGGGAACATGTTTCCTGCCTCTAGTGTGTCCAAGCTCTTAAAAATCAGTCTGAAGAAGGGTTTCAGCCCGAGACGTTGCCTATATCCTTCACTCCATGTTGTTAAAGAAGGAACTGCAGATGCTGGAGAATCGCGGGTACACAAAAGGCTGGAGAAACTCAGCGGGTGCACTGCCTTTTGTGTCCCTTCGCTCCATGGGTGCTGCTGCACCCGCTGAGTTTCTCCAGCACTTTTTTCTACCTTAACAATCTTATATGTTTAAATGAGATCCCCTCTCATCCTTCTAAACTCCAGAGTGTACAAGCCCAGCCGCTCCATTCTCTCAGCATCTTCACTCAATTGTGAATTGTCCCCTAGTGCGTAGGATAGTGCTGGTGTGAGGGGCGATCGCTGGTCGATGGGCTCGATGGAGCAAAGGCCCTGTTTCTGCGCTGTATCTCCCAGGTTTAAAGCAACCAAAACTGCACACTAATCCTCTGTTAGTAGCCTGAAGACATGAAGAACAAGCAGATGTTGGTTTACCGAAAAAGGCAGAATCTATGGATGACGTGGATAGATGACATTTCGGGTCAGGACCCTTCTGCAGATTTCAATCAGTCTGGGAATTGAGGACGCAGCCCAGACCATCACACAAACCAACCTCCCTTCCATTGACTCCATCTACACTTCACGCTGCCTCGGCAAGGCCAGCAGCTTAATCAACGATGAGTCTCACTCCCTCTTCCATCAGGCATGCGGTACAGAAGTGCGAAAGCGCACACCCCCAGATTTAGGGACAGTTTCTTCCCAGCGGTTTTCAAGCGACTGAGCCATCCTATCGAGACGAGAGAGCGATCCCGAGCTGCTATCTTCCTCACTGGAGACACTTGGACTATCTTGAATCAACCTTTAGTTTAGCACTGAATGTCATTCGATTGTAATCGACTCGATTATAATCATGAATAGTCTTTCCGCTGACTGGTTAGCACATAACGGTGACGCAGCGGTAGAGGTGCTGCCTCACAGCCCCAGGGACCCAGGTTCCATCCTGACTACGGGCGCTGTCTGTACGGAGTTTGCACGTTCTCCCCGTGACCTGCGTGGGCTTTCTCCGGGATCTTCGGTTTCCTCCCACACACCAAAGACGTGCAGGTTTGTGGGTTAATTGGCTTGGTGTAACTACATTGTCGGATACTAGGATAGTGTTAATGTGCGGGGATCGCTGGTCAGTGCAGAGTCGCTGGGCCAAAGGGGCTGTTTCCCCGCTGTATCTCCAAACTAAACATGAACTAAAACTGAACTAAAAGCTTTTCACTGTACCTCAGCACATGCGACAATAAAATAAAAAATAAAAAGTATAAAATATCCTTTATTGTCATTCAGACATTTCAATCTGAACAAAATTGTATACCTTGCAGCCATAACACAGAATAAAATAACAAAACACACACTTAACACAGTTTAACATCCACCACAGTGAGTCTACCAGGCACCTCCTCACCCTGATGGAAGGCAAAAGTCTTAAAGTCCGTGTTCCCGATCTTGGGGAAGTCCAGGACAAGGGGTCACAGTTTAAGGATAAGGGGGAAGTCCTTTAGGATCAAAATGAGAAAATCGTTTTTCACACAGAGAGTGGTGAATCTGTGGAATTCTCTGCCACAGAAGGTAGTTGAGGCCAGTTTGTTGGCTATATTTAAGAGGGAGTTGGATGTGGCTCTTGTGGCTGAAGGGATCAGAGGGTATGGAGAGAAGGCAGGTACAGGATACTGAGTTGGATGATCAGCCATGATCATATTGAATGGCGGTGCAGGCTCGAAGGGCTGAATGGCCTGCTCCTGCACCTAATTTATATGTTTCTATGTCTCTTCCCTCCTCGTCTGAATAGACTGAACTAAATTAATAGATCAGCGATGATCAAAATGAGTCCCCCCCCTGCCCCCCCCCCCCCCCCCCCCCCCCTCCAGTGGCAAGATGCCGATCACTTGTGGCTGCCTTCAATCCCACGCACTTCTGGCCTAACAGATAAATCTGAATTTGCCACAAATCCTTGGGGTGGGAGATTGCAACCTTCCCGTGGTCCACCCTGTTTCGACTAATGCAATCAACCTGACGTTCACAAACCAGATCAAATAGAACAAGTCGGCCTACAACTTTAGGCTGTGCTCGCCATACACAAGAGGAAGAAGACGACAAATCCTAAAGAGTGTCTTGACATCAGAGAACAATGAGCCAATCTGCAGCTCCTTGTGTAGTCTAGTTTAGTTTAGAGATACAGCGTGGAAACAGGCCCTTCGGCCCACCGAGTCCGTGCCGACCAGCATATTAACATAATCCTACACACACTAGGAATATTTTAATATTTTACCAAAGCCAATTAACCCACGTCTTTGGAGTGTGGGAGGAAACCGAAGATCTCGGAGAACACCCACGCAGGTCACGGGGAGAGCGTGCAAACTCCGTACAGACAGCACCCGCAGCCGGGATCGAACCCGGGTCTCCGATGCTGTTGGCGCTCAGTAAGGCAGAAGCTCTACCGCTGCGCCACCGTGCCGCCCTTATATTGTGTAATGAATCCAGGTAGATGCATCGACTACACGAGAGAGGGAACCGCAGATAAATGCGCTGGGTCATCGCACAGGCTTAGGGCTTGGGCGCGTTTACCAGCTTGGAATGAACGGGTCTTTGTTCACGTATTTCATTACTCTGCCACTGCCGATTCTTAAGTTGCCCCACAGTCATAACATAAAACTAAGCTGTGAATATTTGACATTCCTACCCCCCTTCCCATCCCTTTTGTCCGTGGTGAGCAGCGTCCGGCGACGGCCTATAATTGTGCCTGCTCCACTCCAGCAACTCTCAGAGGATTCATTTCAGCTCCCACACAAAGTGTTTTTGATGCACTAGCCTTTATCCTTCATCTGTACCCCGCAGACAGGTTGAATGTGTTCACCTATATCTTCATGTATATCTGGAGTGATATGTATATCGGCATCACAGTGGGGACTGTGGAGGAGTCACTGTGGTGGATGTTTATGTTAAAATGTATTTTGTCTGTCTTGTTGCTTATTACTGGTATGACCGTACGGCAAATCAAATTCCTCGTATGTTGCAAAACATACTTGCTAATAAAGTATGATTATGATTATGATATAGACAATGGGTGCAGGAGGAGGCCATTCAGCCCTTCGAACCAGCACCGCCATTCAATGTGATCATGGCTGATTATTCCCAATCAGTACCCTGTTCCTGAATTCTCCCCATATCCCCTGACTCCGCTATCTTTTGGAGCCCTATCTAGCTCTCTCTTGAAAGTATCTGTGTGTGTGTGTGTGTGTGTGTGTGTGTGTGTGTGTGTGTGTGTGTGTGTGTGTGTGTGTGTGTGTGTGTGTGTGATATATATATATATATATTCGCACACACACATACATACATACACACACGCACGCACACACACACACATACACACGCACACACATATACACACACACCCACACACACACACACACACACACACACACACACACACACACACACACACACACACACACACACACATACACACACACACACACACACACACACACATATATATACACACACACACACACATACACACACACACACACACACACACACACACACACACACACATATATATACACACACACACACACACACATTACACACACACACATACACACACACACACACACACACACACACACACACACATATACACACACACACACACACACACACACACATACACATATATATACACACACACACACACACACACACACACACATACACACACACACACACACACACACACACACACACACACATACACACACACACACACACATACACACACACACACACACACACACACACACACACACACACACACACACACACACACACACACACACACACACACACACACACACACACACACACACACACACACACACACACACACACACACACACACACACACACACACACACACACACACACACACACACACACACACACACACACACACACACACACACACACACACACACACACACACACACACACACACACACACACACACACACACACACACACACACACACGTGCAGGGGATCGCTAGTCAGTGCGCTCAGTGGGCCGAAGGGCCTGTTTCGGCACTGTCTCCAAACTAAACTAAAGGAGGATTTTTCAAGTTGAGACCGTTCTTCAGTCCTCGGAACATCACCCGTTCCTTCTCCCCAGAGACGCTGCCTGCCCCGCTGAGTTACTCCAGCACATTGCGTCTGTCTTCGGTGTAAACCAGCACCTGCAGTTCCTTCCTGCATGCTGTGTTCACGTATAGTTAAAGTGGGACGAGACTGACCAACCAAAATGCCACACAATAGCAACAACAACAATACAATTAGCAGCGAAACGACAAGAACTACACCAACAATTACAACAATATCACTGCGCAGCAAACAAAACGTCTGACAATAAACAAAGATCACACTCAGCCAGCAACGAGCAAGGTATGTTCTACGACAGACACTAAATACTGGAGTTAAAGCCCTGTTCTACGACAGACACTAAATACTGGAGTTAAAGCCCTGTCCCACGGTACGAGTTCATTCCAAGAGCTCTCCCGAGTTAAAAAAAATCAAACTCATGGTAAGCACGGAGAATGAACGTAGTCGGAGCTCGGGGATGTCTCTTAGCGCTAACGGCAGGTAATCGGGAAGACTCGCTAACGGCGGGTAAGCACGGGGAGACTTGTGAAGATCTTTTCAACACGTTTGATAAATGTCCACGAGAGCCCCGAGTACCGACGAGCGGCCATTACTGTAAAACTCCGAGTTCGAATCGGGGGAAACTCGGGAGTGGACTCGTACCGTGGGACAGGGCTATTACTCATGCAGCTTCTCTTGAGGAGAAGGAGGAGGAGCGTTTCTGGTCTGGACCCGTCTTCAGTTCTTCAGATGGAACTTTTTAAGCTTGATCTAACATCGTGAAATAGTGACGAGTTTATCGACAACAGGCCGTAATGAGTTGTAAAATGAGACGAGGGCAGAGTAGCAGCTGGTCAAATAACGTTATGCCCACAGTTTCTAACTTCCATGTGGTTTTATGGTTTAGTTTAGTTTATGGGCATGTGTACCGAGGTACAGTGAAAAGCGTTTGCCTGCTATCCAGTCGGCGGCAAGACAGGAATTCATACAGGTATATGAATACAATTACCTGCCCACGGTGTACAGATACAGGATATAGGGAATTACATTTAGTCAAAATAAAGTCCAGCAAAACCCAAATAAAGATAGTCTGAGGGTCTCCAACGAGGTAGATAGTAGTTCAGCACTGCTGTCTGGTTGTGGTGGGATGGTTCAGTCGCCTGATAACAGCCGGGAAGAAACTGTCCCTGAATCTGGAGGTGGACAAAAATGCTGGAGAAACTCAGCAGGTGAGGCAGCATCTATGGAGCGAAGGAAATAGGAGACGTTTCAGGTCGAGACCCTTCTTCAGACAGGAGGTGTGCGTTTTCACACCTATGCCTCTTGCCTAGGGGAGAAGAGGGAGTGGCCGGGGTGCGACTGGTCCTTGATGATGCTGCTGGCCTTGCCGAGGCAGCGCGAGGTGTGGATGGAGTCAGGTTGGGAGGGAGGTTGGTTTGTGTGGTGGTCCGGGCTGCACAACCCCGCCAAGGGACCTGGACTGGGAACTGGATCAAGTAAAGATCAGACCTGGCAAAGAAAGGGTCTGAAGATGGGTCTCGACCCGAAACGTCACCCGTTCCTTCTCTTCAGAGATGCTGCCTGTCCCGCTGAGTTACTCCAGCATTTTGTGTCAATCCTGGTAAAGAAAGGGTCTGGTTTCTGTTGCCTGAGGGGGTGGAGGAGCGGAATTCTTCAGAGTCCCCGCTGCTCCCCCACTCCTCCCCCCACCTCCCCTCTCCCCCTCCTTCCCCCCTCCCCTCCCCCTCCCCTCCCCTCCCCCCGTATTCCAACCTCAGGACTGATCGTCCATTGGGGGGTGGTGGGGGGGGGGGGGGGGGGGGGGGGGGTGGAGGGAGCGCCTGGTCATGAGTGCCGGGGAAACCATGAGCCAGCTGGCCAGTTCCAGTCTCTAGCGATATCATTTAAACAGATGCACAGAGTGCAGCAAATTCCAGGCATTCCTTCCCCACCCAGCTCCACATGTGCTGCGACAGGCAGGAACTGCAGAGGCCGGTTTACACCCAAGATAGACGCAAAGAGCTGGAGTAACGCAGCGGGGCAGGCAGCATATCTGGAGAACACGGGTCGGTGACATTTTTGGATCGAGACCCTTGGACAGACTGCAAGAAGGGTCCCGACCCCCAAACATCGCCCACCGATCCATGCCCCCCAGAGACGCTGCCTCACTCACCTGCTGTGCTACTCCAACACTTTTGTGCATTGTTTCGGAAACCAGCATCTGCAGTTCCTTGTGGAGTGTGAAGAGGGGTCTCTTGCCAAAGCGTGGCCTGTCCACGTCCCCCAGAGGCGCTGCCTGGCCCGCTGAGTTACTCCAGCACTTTGTGTTCCAAGTCAGATTCCGGCATCTGCAGCTCCCCAGTGTCTACATCTGGTTTTAGTAAGGGGTTGTTTTCCCTCTGACATTTGCAGCGTGAGCATTGGTGTCGAGAGGGATGGTTATTACAGACAGGCCCAGCCCAGCAGATGTCTACACTTCCATACTCGACACCAGGGGTCCCTGTATAACCCGGGCTGGCATGTGAAGTGTGGCTCGCAGAATGAACTGAATAAACTGACCCAGACATCACGGAAACATGGAAACAGACCGTGCAGGGGGCCGATTAGTTTAGTTTAGTTTAGAGATACAGCGCGGAAACAGGCCCTTCGGCCCACCGAGTCTGCACCGCCAGCGATCCCCGCACACTAACGCTAACCTACGCACACACACACACACACTGGGGACAAGTTACAATTTTAACAAGCCAATTAACCTACAGACCTGAAGAAGGGTCTCGACCCGAAACGTCGCCTATCTCCTTCGCTCCTTAGATGCTGCTGCACCCGCTGAGTTTCTCCAGTACCTTAACCGACAGACCTGTACGTTTTTGGAGCGTGGGGGGAAACCGAAGGTCTCGAGGGGGACACACGCGGGTCGCGGGGAGAACGTGCAAACTCCGTACAAACACCACCCGTGGCCGGGATCGAACCCACGGTCTCTGGAGGTGGAAGGCTGCAACTCTGCCACTGCGCCACCGTGCCGACCTGTCCTGTGACTGGCCCGACTTTCCTGTGCTAACTCTCTGAAAGAGGCATCCAGTTAGTCCCATTGAAGGGTTTTGGCCCGAAACGTTGCCTATCTGAGTGCAGGTAGATGGGACTAGGGGAAGTGGGACTAGGTCTGAGTGCAGGTAGATGGGACTAGGGGAAAACAAATGGTCGGCACGGACTGGAAGGGCCGAGAGGGCCTGTTTCCGTGCTGTAATTGTTATATGGTTATATGGTTATCTCCTTCGCTCCATAGATGCTGCCGCACCCGCTGAGTTTCTCCAGCACTTTTGTCTACCTTCGATTTGGAGCGACCATCTATGGAGCGAAGGAAATAGGCAACGTTTCGGGCCAAAACCCAAAGGGTTTCGGCCCGAAACGTTGCCTATTTCCTATTGCCTATCTCCTTCGCTCCATAGATGCTGCTGCATCCGCTGAGTTTCTCCAGCATTTTTGTCCACCCCCCACTCTCATCTGCTGACCTTCACATGTATCCATTCAGATGACGAGGAGGGAACTGCAGACGCTGGTTTACACCGAAGACAACCACAAAATGCTGGAGTAACTCAGCGGGACAGGCAGCTTCTCTGGAGGGACGGGACGGGTGACGTTTCGGGCCGAGAAGAAGGGTCTCGACCCGAAACGTCACCTTTCCATCTCTCCAGAGATGCTGTTTAAGAAGGAACTGCAGATGCTGGAGAATCGAAGGTGGACGAAAATGCTGGAGAAACTCAGCGGGTGCAGCAGCATCTATGGAGCGAAGGAGATAGGCAACGTTTTGGGCCAAAACCCTTCTTCATGTTGAAAAATCTGAAGAAGGTTTTCGGCCCGAAACGTTGCCTATTTCCTTCGCTCCATAGATGCTGCCTCACCCGCTGAGTTTCTCCAGCATTTTTGTCTAACTCCAGAGATGCTGCCTGTCCCGCTGAGTTACTCCAGCATTTTGTGTCTACCTTCAAATGATTATGCAGTCGGACTCAAAATTCTGGGGTACTCAGCGGGTCAGGCAGCAACGGTTGGTGAAAGGAAAAGGTGTCGAGACCCTTCTCCAGACCGTCTCCTCGGTACTACACAAATACTTATGAAATTCCCCGTGGAATTATACATTTTAATTTGCTTCTGCCGTCCATTCAGGCCAACTGTTCCAGATCAAAACAGCTTGAAAAGGGGAAAAAAAGTCTTCTCTCACCTTCCGGATTAGAGATAACAGCGTGGAAACAGGCCCTTCGGCCCACCGAGGCCGTGCCAACCAGCGATGCCCGCACACCAGCACTATCCTACACACTAGGGACAATTTACAATCTTTACCAAAGCCAATTACCCTACAAACCAGCATGTTTTTGGAGTGTGGGAGGAAACCGGAGCACCCGGAGAAAACCCACACGGTCACAGGGAGAACGTGCAAACTCCATGCAGACAGCACCCGTAGTGAGGATGAAAGCGGGTCTCTTGGGTAAGTCATAAAATTGTTGTGTAGGTTAGTTTAGCCAAAGGCCGAAAGCCAACTTCCCTGCCTACCCACACTCCAAAGACAGACAGATTTGTAGGGTCATTGGCTTTGGTAAAAATAATACATTGACTCTCGTGTGCGGGATAGTGCTGGTTAGTGTACAGGGATTGGCGGTCGGAACGGGTTCGATGGGCCAAGCGGCCAGCGGCCATACTGTATCTCTGAAGTTAAGTCTCAGGTCAATAAACAACTGGGGGAGGGGGAGGGAGGAATAAGGGAGCATTTCACAATGGGTAATTGTTGCAAAACTTCCCCAACAGAAGCTGAGTAATGTGCCTTTTTGCAACTTCCTCTGCCACACCAAGCAATATGCAGAAGCATCATTGAAAACAGAGGATTGCTGGACAAAGATAACACATTACAAAGATGTACACATTACATTAGTTCCAGTCCGAATGCGCAGAAAGGAACTGCGGGATGCTGGTTTGAACCGAAGGGAGACGCAAACAGTTGGACTAAAAAACCCCTGTCCCACTGCACGAGTTCATTCTCCCGAGTTTGCCCTGATTTGAACTCGGAGATTTATGGTAATGGCCACCTGTCGGTACTCATCATGTTGAAAAATCTTCACGAGTCTTCCCGTGCTTACCCGCCGTTAGCGAGTCTTCCCGAGTACCTGCCGTTAGCGCTGAGAGACGTCCCCGAGCTCCGACGTACCCGCTACGTTCATTCTCCGTGCTCACCACGAGTTAGATTTTTTTTTAAAGTCGGGAGAGCTCTTGGAATGAACTCGTACCGTGGGACAGGGCTTTAACTCAGTGGGACAGGCAGCATCTGAGAAGAAAAGGGCCTGATTCCGCTTTATTTGCTCATGGTTTGAAGTAGTCGCAAAAACTGCTTTGAAAAAAAAGGGCTGAATTGAAATTGCTTTAATTAGTTGAAAATGAGGATCATTGAGAAACAGATGGTCCATATTCTCCTCTCCGCTCCCTGCCAACACCAACAAGGAGGCGGCGTTAGGATATAATGTTTGAAAAAAAAAACCCCTGATAAAATCTTGTACAATTTAATCTGTGAGTAGTTCAACAACGATAAACAGTCCTTGGATGGGCAGGATGAAGACGGCCTTTGACCAATCGCAAGTTCAGAACACGAGCGATTCTAACCATTGACACACGAACGGCAAAAAAATGTGTCTCGTTTTAGTTTCGCGCAGAAACAGCCCCTTCGGCCCACCGAGCCTGCACCGACCAGCGATCCCCACACACTAACACGCTCCTACACACACTAGGGACAATTTACACTTATAGCGAGCCAATTAACCTACAAACCTGCACGTCTTTGGAGTGTGAGAGGAAACCGAAGATCTCGGAGAAAACCCACGCAGTCACGGGGGGGGGAACGTGCAAACTCCGTACAGACAGCACCCGTGGTCGGGATCGAACCTGGCTCTCCGACGCTGCAAGCGCTGTAACATTGGCAGCCCTAATCGTTAATTTGGTGTATAAAATCATGAGAGGAATAGATCAGGTAGATGCACGGAGTCTCTTGCCCAGAGTAGGGGCATCGTGGGCCAGAGGACATAGGTTTAAGGTGAAGGGGAAAAGATTTAATAAGGATCTGAGGGGTAACTTTTTCACACAAAGGAACGAGCTGCCAGAGGAGGTAGTTGAGGCTGGGACTATCCCAATGTTTAAGAAACAGTTAGACGGGCACATGGATAGGACAGGTTTGGAGGGATATGGACCAAACGCGGGCAGGTGGAACTGGTGTCGCTGGGACAGGTTGGCTGGTGTGGGATGTTGGGCCAAAGGGCCTGTTTCTACGCTGCATCACTCTATGATTCCTTTTGGAAATCTGAACTCCACAATCTATGTCGGTGACTGATGCAAGAGTGGCACATGGAATGTTTCCTCCATCCGCTTACATTCAGAGTACACAACTCTGACCCTAGGTAGACACGTCTGAAGAAGGGTTTCGGCCCGAAACGTCGCCTATTTCCTTCGCTCCATAGATGCTGCCGCACCCGCTGAGTTTCTCCAGCACTTTAGTCTACCTTCGATTTTCCTGCACCTATTTCCTATGTTTCTATGAAATAGGAAATAGGCAAAGTTGCCTATTTCCTATTGCCTAGTTCCTTGGCTCCGTAGATGCTGCTGCACCCGCTGAGTTTCCCCAGCACTTTTTGTCCTACCTGTTCTCTTCTGCCTGCACGAGATCGAGATCGAGGTCCCGCTCTTCCCTGCGCCTCCACGTGCCGATCTAAACGCCCCTTAAACGCCACCGTCGAACCTGCCTCCCGCCACCACCGCCCCCTGGCAGCGCAGTGCGTTCGGGGAAGTCCCAACTGGTTTGATGGGATCTCCGGGTTAGTGCGACAGCTGCCGGAGATTCGCTCTGCCATCGTTGCCGTGCCAGGACGATCCACGCGTTTGTTTTCCTATCTGGCTCTGTTCGGAATGTGGCTCTTGGGAACATTTCAGTCTTTGCTGACGGTTCCCAGCCAGAAAAATGGAGCATTCAGGGATGCCCGGACAGCCGCACGACACCACACTGATGGCGATGTCACCGTGAAGCTTCACACTCCCGGCCCGAGATCAAAAAATAGAGTCGACACCAACAACTTTATGAAGTGTCTCGACTCGAAATGTCGCCTCTCACCCCTGCCATCGGGAAGAGGGTACAGGAGCCTGAAACCTCGATCTCGAAAACTGGTAGGAGGTGGGGGAAACCGGGGTTCAGCAGCAGCTTGGAAGCCAAGGAACTAAATAGAAGGAACGTGTTTGGGTTTCAGTCCGATTGCTGGAAAATCGAGAGCACACAAAATGCTGGAGAAACTCAGCGGGTGCAGCAGCATCTATGGAGCGAAGGAACTAGGCGACGTTTCGGGCCGAAACCCTTCTTCAGACTGAGACTTCCTCAGGTGAGAACAGTTTGACAATGGCGTTGTGTTCTGCACCAATATTCTGCACCACTCCTGTGCTGCGCCTCTACTATACTGCTCGATGTTCTGAAGAAGGGTCTCGGCCCGAAACCGTCACCCATCCCTCCCCTCCAGAGATGCTGCCCGTCCCGCTGAGTTCCTCCGGCATTCTGTGCCCGTCTTCAGTTCCTATGTTCTATTGTTTTTGGCGGTAGACGTTCGAATTGGAACAGACGGCACGGTGGCGCAGCGGTGGAGTTGCTGCCTCACAGAGCTCACAGCGCCAGAGACCTGGGTTCGATCCTGACCACGGCTGCTGTCTGTGCGGAGTTTGCACGTCCTAATTTGAGGAAGGACATCCTTGTGATTGAGGCAGTGCAGCGTAGGTTCACCAGATTGATCCCTGGGATGGCGGGACTGTCCATATGGGGAAAGATTGAAAAGACTAGGCTTGTATTCACTGGGTGTTTAGAAGGATGAGGGGCATCTTATAGAAACATATAAAATTATAAAAGGACTGGACAAGCTAGATGCGGGAAAAATGTTCCCAATGTTGGGCGAGTCCAGAGCCAGGGGCCACAGTCTTAGAATAAAGGGGAGGTCATTTAAGACTGAGCTGAGAAAAAACTTTTTTACCCAGAGAGTTGTGAATTTGTGGAATTCCCCGCCACAGAGGGCAGTGGAGGCCAAGTCACTGGATGGATTGAAGAGAGAGTTAGATAGAGCTCTAGGGGCTGGTGGAGTCAAGGGATATGGGGAGAAGGCAGGCGCGGGTCATGATCACAATGAATGGCAGTGCTGGCTCGAAGGGCCAAATGGCCTCCTCCTGCACCTATTTTCTATGTTTCTATGTTTCTATGTTCTCCCAGTGACCTGCGAGGGTTTTCTCCGAGATCTTTGGTTCCCTCCCACACTCCAAAGACGTGCAGGTTTGTGGGTTAATTGGCTTGGTAAATGTAAATTGTCCCCAGTGTGTGTAGGATAGTGTTAGTGTGCGGGGATCGCTGGTCGGTGGGGACTCTGTGGGCCCAAGGGTCTGTTTCCGCGCTATATCTCTAACCTGAACTAAAACAAAAGCTGAACTAAGTTAAGCCACCTCCCTCACAACTACTCCAGCATCTGCAGCTAAGTTTAACTGAAAGCAGGCCCGTGGCTGTTGGCTAAATTATGTCCAGGCCTCTTTCTCTTTAAGCTGAGCCACACGGTATTTACAGGAAGCTGGTGGCCTCCAGGCTTCAGGACCATGGTGTTTCCCCCCCCCCCCCCCCCCCCCCCCACCCCCACCTCCCCAGAAAAAACAAAACAAAATCCAGATGTTCTTGGCTGTGCAAGGCAGCTGCCCGCTGTTGGGGAGGGCGATCAGGCTGGAAACAGGGCGATCAACGTGGGAAACACAGCGCCCGCCTTATTTCCAGACAAAGGCCCGTTTTAAATCATGACGGTTTATTTTGCTGTAAATCTGGGGAGTTGCTCGGAGATTCTGTTACGAAATCAATACTTTCTGCACCATTCATTTCCGCATTGCAGCCCCCCCCACCTCTCCCAAACCTCTCCCCCACCACCACCTCCCCCCCCCCCCCCCGCCACCTCTCCACCGAACCAAAATGGGCCCCCCACTCTTTTAATGGAAGCCATGTTTGTTGTGGGGGGGGGGAGGGGCTGTTTTTTTTCCCCCTTCTCTGACTCCCCGCGATTGAAATGACTGTCTACAAAGGCCAGCGTTACGTTGCAAGAGAAATCTGAAGCCACTTTATTCCACTTCACTGCCCGAAACTGGAGAAAACTCAAGCTTCAAGCGCAAGATTTATTTAAAAACATGAATCCGCCTCTGTTTATACAAGGGTGCTGGGCTTCACAGGCAAGCTGGCTGGAGTCACACAGGGGGAGGGAGGGGAGAGAGAGGGGTGAAAGGGAGAGGCCACGTCGGGGCTGGGTGTGGGGGAGAGAGAGAGAGAGAGAGAGAGAGGGTGGGAGAGAGAGAGGGAGAGAGGAGGGAGAGAGAGGAGAGAGAGGGATGAGAGAGGGGGAGGGAGAGAGGGGGAGAGATCCTCTTAGAATGCAATAAATTTTCCACCCACACTAATAATTGCATTTCTAAATCCACTCAACAGTCCAAATAATAGATGGTGTAAAAGATGTCGACCACATTATATTGTAACCATAACCACGGCAACAAGTAAAACGGGATGTGTTGCTGACTTTGACAAAAGTCTTGTCTGTTTTACAGGGCAGTGTGTCATACATTTTAGGAGTTCTATTGTTATATTTTGAAATGAGCTTGTTGAGACACAGCCAAGTTTGTTCAGAGTCGGGGGCATTAGTGAAGGGTGTAAACGGTCTTGCTGGCAGGGTTAGTGTGTAAATAGGCCGCCAGGCAGGGTTGCCTTAGTGACGGAGTGATACAGCGTGGAAACAGGCCCTGCGGCCCGACTTGCCCACACCGGCCTACGTGTCCCAGCTTCACTCGCCCCACCTGCCTGATCTTGGTCTATCAACATGCCTCCGGCTTCCAGACGGATCGGGAGGCAAAGCATATTTCTGTTCGGGTCCTGGCCCAGTCGTGGCGATGCTCCACTCCAAAAAGTTATTTTAAACTTATCTATTTTGAAGGGCTTCTCTCGTGGTAGTGTGGTTATCAGTCTGAATGTAAATCTGAATGGCCAAGATAAATAGTGTGGAAATATTTATGCTTGCAGTTCCCACAACGTGGAGAATAGGATTAAATCCCAACCCCCCCCCTCCCCCCCCCCCCCCCATTCTCAGCCCCCACCACAGCTTAATGTTAACTCTCCACAGCATCGAGGCAGCTTTCTGTCTGTCCCGCACCAGTGGCAAAACCAGATTTTCAACAATGCACCGTGTGATCTGCCTGGAGGTTCATCACCGCAGATTAGACGCTAACAGCTGGAGGAAGTCAGCGGGTCAGACAGCATCTCCGGAGAAAAGGAACAGGTGACGTTTCGGGTCAGGCTTGTATTTCTCCATTCCTTCTGAAGAAGGGTCTCGGCCCGAAACGTCACCGCCTTTACTTTTAGTTTAGAGATACAGCCCTTCGGCCAACCCCGACCAGCACTCCCCGCAAGCTAAAGCCCCTGCTATTCTTTCATCATGTTTAAAACCGGCCTCGACTAAAAATAGGTTGCCGCTTTAAAAATCGATCATTTTTTAGTCGCAGGTCTGGTCTAAGCCGGTTTTCTTCATAGTCGAGGAAGGTTTTCAACATGTGCTGGGAGGTGGTAGGAGGTTGCAGGTCACCTCCACCTTGATTTTTTTTTGGATGGCGGGCAAGGTCACCAGAGGTTGCTGTTTAGGTCTCCTAAGTGGGACAGGAGCTATACACTATCCTACACACACTGGGGACAATTTTACATTCACACCAAGCCGGTTAACCTACAAACCTGTTCGTCTTTGGAGTGTGGGAGGCAACCGAAGATCTCGGAGAAAACCCACGCAGGTGACGGGGAGAGCGTGCAAACTCCGTACAGACAGCACCCGCAGTCAGGATCGAACCCGGGTCTCCGGCGCTGCGAGGCAGCAACTCCACAGCTGCTCCAACCTGCCGCCACCTATTCCTTTTCTCCAGAGATGCTGTCTGACCCGCTGAGCTACTCCAGCACTCTGTGTCTGCCTTGGTTTGTGTTTAAACCAGCACCTGCAGTTCCGTTCATGGCTGCAGAGGTTTGGAATGCACGGAAAGTCCATGGTCTGCCGAAAATGCCCTGGAATACTAGTGGGGGTGGCTACTGGTCAACAGGACATTGAAGCAAAGTTCATTTAGATTAGAGATACAGCATGGGAACTGGCCCTTCTGCCCACCAGGTCCATGCTAACCACTGTTCACTAGTTCACACTCGTTCTACGTCATCCCACTTTCTCATCCACAAACCCGCCCCTAGAGATCCGCACCTCGTTAGGATCTGGGATTTTTTTTTTTCTGGGATCTGGGATCACCTGCAGGAAACCCACGCGGTCACAAGGGGAACAAGCAAACTCCACACAGACAGCACCCGAGGTCAGGATCGAGTCGGGACCGGTGGTTCCTGTTAAACCTTTCCCTCCCCCCCCCCCCCAACACGTTCACAAGTCAAGGGAGTAGAATTAGGCCATTCGGCCCATCGAGTCCACTCCACCATTCAATCATGGCTGATCTCTGCCTCCTAATCCCATTCTCCTGTCTATAGACGCTGCCTCACCCACTGAGTTTCTCCAGCATTTTTGTCTACCTTCGATTTTTCCAGCATCTGCAGTTCTTTCTTAAACATAGCTGCAGGAGCAGGCCATTCGGCCCTTCGAGCCAGCATCGATTGTAATCAATTATGACCATCTATGGAGCGAAGGAAATAGGCAACGTTGCCTCTTTCCTATTTCATTGTCTACCTGTAGCCTCCCTTTGATCTGGTATTTTGTTGGTTCACATGCTTGATCAGTGGTGTTTTATCATTAATGTTTTATTATTATTAATGGTTAGTGTTTTCCGAGTCATTCGTAACTGTCACTGTATGTCATGTTGTTACTTGTGGGCGGAGCACCAAGGCAAATTCCTTGTATGTGACTACTCGGCCAATAAACGTACTTACGTACTTACTTCCCGCCGACCGGTTAGCACGCCAGGAAAAAGCTTTGCGCGGTACACGTGGCAACAGACTAAACCGAGCTGAAACTGAACGCAGACGCTGGGCGGGGCGTCGATCGGGGTCAGCGAGTGAACAGCTCCCCCCCCTGCTGCAAGGGAGATGGTCTCAGAGAGTGCTAACTCCGTCGCTGAGCCGGGCTGGTCATTTCCTCATCCCTGGTATCAGTTCCACATCCAGCGTGTGTGCGGTTCACTTGTTGACCGAGCAACTTGCATCGTGATAGCTTGCGGGCAGCAAGAAGCCCAAACACAGGCAGAAACTCCTTGCCACTTTGACCCATCCCACACACACACACACAAAATCATCTGGTATTTTGGTGAATGACGAATGTCGTCTGATCTATCTCTCCCTCCTAACCCCATTCTCCTGCCTTCTCCCCGTATACCCTGACACCCGTACTAATCAAGAATTTATCTATCTGTCTCTGCCTTAAAAATATCCACTAACTTGACCTCCACAGCCTTTTGTGGCAAAGATTTCCACAAATTCAGAACCCTCTGACTAAAGAAACTCCTCCTCCATAAGCAACATCCTTTTATTCTGAGGCTTTGACCTCTGGCTTATTTAAGAATAAGGAGTAAGCCATTTAGAACCATATAACCATATAACAATTACAGCACGGAAACAGGCCCTCTCGGCCCTTCCAGTCCGTGCCGACCATTTGTTTTCCCCTAGTCCCATCTACCTGCACTCAGACCATACCCCTCCATTCCCTTCCCGTCCATATACCTATCCACTTTACTCTTAAACGTTAAAATCGATCCTGCCTCCACCACTTCTGCTGGAAGCTCATTCCACACAGCCACCACCCTCTGAGTAAAGAAGTTCCCCCTCACGTTACCCCGAAACTTCTGTCCCCTAATTCTCATATCATGCCCTCTTGTTTGAATCTTCCCTACCCTCAATGGGAAAAGCTTATCCAGAATCCAGAACGGAGACGAGGAAATACGTTTTCTCACAGAGAGTGGTGAGTCTGTGGAATTCTCTGCCTCAGAGGGCGGTGGAGGCGGGTTCTCTGGATGCTTTCAAGAGATTCTGATGCTTTGGCCACTAGTGGAAAACATCCTCTCCACATCCACTTTGTCTTGGCTTGTATGCCTCCCAAATACCAAAAACTGAAAGTAAACACGCAGGTACAGCAGGCAATGAAGAAAGCTAATGGCACGTTGGCCTTCGTAACGAGAGGAGTTGAGTATAGGAGTAAAGAGATCCTTCTGCAGTTGTACAGGGCTCTGGTGAGACCACACCTGGAGTATTGTGTGCAGTTTTGGTCTCCTATTTTGAGGAAGGACATTCTTGCTATTGAGGCAGTGCAGCGTAGGTTCACCAGGTTAATCCCCGGGATGGCGGGACTGTCATATGAGGAAAGATTGGAAAGACTGGGCTTGTATTCACTGGAATTTAGGATGAGAGGGGATCTTATAGAAACATAAAATTATAAAAGGACTGGACAAGCTAAATGTAGGAAAAATGTTCCCAATGTTGGGCGAGTCCAGGACCAGGGGCCACAGTCTAAGAATAAAGGGGAGGCCATTTAAAACTGAGATGAGAAAAAACGTTTTCACCCAGAGAGTTGTGAATTTGTGGAATTCTCTGCCACAGAAGGCGGTGGAGGCCAATTCACTGGATGAATTTAAAAGGGAGTTAGATATAGCTCTTGGGGCTAGCTGAATCAAGGGATATGGGGAGAAGGCAGGCATGGGTTAGTGATTGGGGATGATCAGCCATGATCACATTGAATGGCGGTGCTGGCACGACGGGCTGAATGGCCTCCTCCTGCACCTATTTTTCTATGCAACTCATAACAGCAAAAGCCCTGCTGTTCTACGTAAACCACAGCCTACACTTCAGACCAGGGGGCTTTAGAACATAGACATAGAAACATAGAAAATAGGTGCAGGAGTAGGCTATTCGGCCCTTCGAGCCTGCACCGCCATTCAATATGATCATGGCTGATCATCCAACTCAGTATCCCGTACCTGCCTTCTCTCCATACCCCCTGATCCCTTTAGCCACAAGGGCCACATCTAACTCCCTCTTAAATATAGCCAATGAACTGGCCTCAACTACCTTCTGTGGCAGAGAATTCCAGAGACTCACCACTCTCTGTGTGAAAAATGTTTTCCTCATCTCGATCCTAAAGGACTTTCCCCCTTAACCTTAAACTGTGACCCCTTGTTCTGGACTTTCCCAACATCGGGAACAATCTTCCTGCATCTATCCTGTCCAACCCCTTAAGAACGTTGTAAGTTTCTATAAGCTCCTTTGGACAATATATAATGTCAACATTTTAAAAATGCCGTAAGAAAACAAAAAGGTCATATTTTCTTCAATTACAAAAAAGGACTGTTTTTGAATTTAAATACTAGAAAGGGAAATCTTTTGATTTCTGGATGGGATGGTTTCTGGAAAGGCTTCATTGAGCCAAATTTTGAAAATGAAAAAACAAAACTGGGCAGTATGCTTCTGGTCGCATTAGTACTGTGTGTTCCCATAGCTCGAGGACGGAAAACTATTTGTTATGGTGAAAAAACAAATTTGTAAATCGCAGACATGAACAGCAAGGACTCAGAGGCCCGGCACCAGAATTTGTCAATCGAACGTCGGTTCAGTTTAGAGATACAGATACAGGGCGGAAACAGGCCCTTCGGCCCACCTGGTCCGTGCCGACCTGCGATCCCCGCACATTAACACCATCCTACACCCACTGGATGTGTCCGATCTTCCTGCACACATGCACGCCTTTGGAGTGTGGGAGGAAAGCGAAGATCTCGGAGAAAACCCACCCGGGTCACGAGGGGAACGTGCAAACTCCGTACAGACAGCGCCCGTAGCCGGGATCGAACCCGGGCCTCCGGCGTTGCAAGCGCTGTAAGGCAGCGACTCTACCGCTGCGCCACCGTGCCGCGTGGTTTGTTGAGAGACATAGAGCGCGGAAACAGGCTCAAGTAAGTAGCGGTGACATTCTTTGCCAGGGTCAAGAGGATTAACGTATCTGCCGGTTTCACAAACGTCACGGGAAGATAGTTTGACTGCGTGAGGTCAGGTGCAAGGTCATGCTCGCTGAAGCGTGCGCAGCTGTTTCATAGACACCGCCACAGACAACACCAGACAGAACTCAACACCATACATGTGAATGCAGGCTGGTCAAGGTGGCGCAGCGGTGGAGTTGCTGCCTTACAGCGCCGGAGACCCGGGTTCGTTCCCGTCTACGGGCGCTGTCTGTACGGAGTTAGCACGTTCTCCCCGTGACCCACGTCGGTTTTCTCCGAGATCTTCGGTTTCCTCCCACGCTCCAAAGACGTGCAGGTTTGTAGGTTAATCGCCTTGGTATAAGTGTAAATTGTCCCCAGTGTGTGTAGGATAGTGTTTGTGTGCGGGGATCGCTGGTCGGAGCGGACTCGGTGGGCCGAAGGGCCTGTTTCCGTGCTGTATCTCTAAACTAAACTAAAACCTGTCCTGCTTGTGTATACAGTACTTTGCCGTTCCTGCTCCAGTGTTGGCTAAAAACCTTTACCACGCAATGAAAAGAGACACAAAATGCTGGAGTAACTCAGCGGGACAGGCAGCAGCTCTGGAGAGAGGGAACAGGTGACGCTTCAGGTCGGGACCCTACCTCAGACAATGAAATACTGTCATGCTCTTTGTCACAGCTATCTTATTCCAACAAAGACAATAGACAATAAACAATAGGTGCAGGAGTAGGCCATTCGGCCCTTCCAGCCAGCACCGCCATTCACTGTGATCATGGCTGATCATCCACATTCAGTAACCCGTTCCTGCCTTCTCCCCATATCCCCTGACTCCGCTATTTTTAAGAGCCCTATCTAACTCTCTCTTGAAAGACCTGCACTTCTGTACATTTAAGCCATGTTTGGTTGACCAAATACAGCGAGCCGTACACTGCTGTTGTTGCCAAGATCGCGAGTCGTATTAGTGGACAGTGGAAATAAAGCGACTGTTGATCCAAAGTAAAGTTAATATAAAGGCGCAGATTTTCACACAGGGCTCTTTATTGTAAAACGATATTCCCAAGGTCAGCCTTACATACAAGGCTCTATGGTCTGTCTTCATACATCCATCTTTATACACACACCATCCCACAATATGCTGACAGTGAATATCTTACACTGAGGCAGGCATTGCCACTGTTAAATTACAGCTCACAAACAACCTTGAAAGCAAGGACGTGTGGTTGTTTATGAGGACAGTCTGTTCAGTGGAGAACTAAGAGAGGTTGCGGTTTGAAATATATCTCTGCCCATGGTCACTTTCTTCAGCATTACTCCTGGCAGGCACCACCTTCCCCTTTTTGAAACTTGAGAGGAGATCAGATACAATTGCGTTCCTGTTTCCCCGCGAGCTCCCTTCACCGCAACGTACCCACTCATAGCAAAAGGATTTGAGTATAGGAGCAGGGAGGTTCCACTGCAGTTGTACAGGGTCTTGGTGAGACCACACCTGGAGTATTGCGCACAGTTTTGGTCTCCAAATCTGAGGAAAGACATTCTTGCCATAGAGGGAGTACAGAGAAGGTTCACCAGACTGATTCCTGGGATGTCAGGACTTTCCATATGAAGAAAGACTGGATAGACTCAGCTTGTACTCGCTGGAATTTAGAAGATTGAAGGGGGATCTTATAGAAACTTACAAAATTCTTAAGGGGTTGGACAGGCTGGGGATGCAGGAAGATTGTTCCCAATGTTGGGGAAGTCCAGGACAAGGGGTAACAAGGGGGAAGTCTTTTAGGACCGAGATGAGAAAAACATTTTTCACACAGAGAGTGGTGAATCTGTGGAATTCTCTTCCACAGAAGGTAGTTGAGGCCAGTTCATTGGCTATATTTAAGAGGGAGTTAGATGTGGCCCTTGTGGCTAAGGGGATCAGGGGGTATGGAGAGAAGGCAGGTACAGGATACTGAGTTGGATGATCAGCCATGATCATATTGGCGTTGCAGGCTCTAAGGGCCGAATGGCCTGCTCCTGCACCTATTTTCTATGTTTCTATGTAAGTCTTAGATAAGACGCAAAAAGCTGGGGCAGCATCTATGGAGCGAAGGAAATAGGTAACGTTTCGGGCCGAAACCCTTCCGGGTTTCGGCCCGAAACGTTGCCTATTTCCCATTCCGTCGCCTATTTCCTTCGCTCCATAGATGCTGCCTCGCCCGCTGAGTTTCCCCAGCATTTTTGTCCACCTTCGATTTTTTTCCAGCATCTGCAGTTCATTCTTGAACACTTCTTCAGACTGATGTTGGGGAGGGGGGGGGGATACATAGATAAGGAATTATAGGGTGTGAAAACAGGACAAAGGGGATATAGATCAAGGAAACTAATTGTTAGCTGGTAGAAGGTGGCAACAAATCAGCGACGTGGTCGGAGACAGTCAGAGAACTGGGAAGGCGGAGAGAGGATGGAGAGAGAGGGAAAGCAAGGGCTACTTGAAGGTTGAGAAGTCAATGTTCATACCGCTGGGGTGTAAGCTGCCCACAGTAGGTCTTGGTCCAAGTGAAGTAGGCTTCCATTTTGAAGGGAATGCCAACACTCAAACCTAATGCCTCAACCCGGATCAGAATGTATGGGAGGAGCGAGTGCAGGCTTGTTTATGAGTGGTGCTGTGTCTGAGCGTGCATTGTAACGCTGAGCTGTGTTTGCTTGTGACGCTTGAAGAATACCACCAGGCCGGGCCGCCATTCCACCAGCGCTCAGAGGAGCAAGAGTCGCGGTCGTAGAGTCACGCAGCACGAGAACAGGCCCTTCGGCCCAACTCGCCCCATGCTAGCCATGATGCCCCATCTGAGCCAGTCTCATAGAAACTTAGAAAATAGGTGCAGGAGGAGGCTATTGGGCGGGGAATTCCACAAATTCACAACTCTCTGGGTGAAAAAGTATTTTCTCAACTCAGTCTTAAATGACCTCCCCTTTATTCTAAGACTGTGGCCCCTGGTTCTGGACTCTCCCAACATTGGGAACATTTTTTCCAGAGTCTCGCCTCATAGTCACAGGGCACGGAAACAGGCCCTTCGACCCAGCTTGCCCGGGCCGACCAACATGCCCCAAACCACGAGTGCAGATTGTAACACAACTGTTTGCATTCAAAGTCACCCTTGCCCCCCGAATCGCTGCCTCGGGGTCGCTGCTGAGAATGCCTGCCAGCCACATAGCAACCTTTACTGGAGATGCAAGGAAGTTGCGTCTGAACCAGGGGGTCCCAACCTGACCCTGAAGTGTCACCCGCCCATGTTCTCCAGAGATACTGCCTGACCTGCTCAGTTACTCCGGCACTTTGTGTCTTTTTCCTTTAGGACCATTTGCCGCTTTCTCACGCTTGGAGATCAAACTGCAGATGCAGCTTTACCAAAGAAAGGCACCAAATGCTGGACACAAAACCTTTCTTCAGAACCTTGCTGTCTTCATTTAAATGCCGCACTGCTGTTGTCACCTGCAAACAGCTCTGGGGTTACCCAAAATGCCTTTAGACTTGAGAGATACGGCGCCGAAACAGACCCTTCGGCCCACCGAGTCCGGGCTGACCAGCGATCCCCGCACACTAACACTATCCCACACACGCTGGGGACAATTTAAAAATGTCACCAAGCCAATTAACCGACAAACCTGTACGCCTTTGGAGTGTGGGAGGAAACCGGAGCGCCCCGGAGAAAACCCACGCGGGTCACGGGGAGAACGTGCAAGCTCCGTACAGACAGCGCCCGTGGTCAGGATGGAACCCGGGTCTCTGGCGCTGCGAGGCAGCGACTCAACCGCTTTGCTCTCACACAAAAGAAATCTCAACTTTATTAAATCAGGTGTAAAGCAAGAGTCACAGAGCACGGAAACAGGCCCTTGGACCCAGCGTGGCCGGCGGTCATTCAACAGGCAGCCTGATTGAATTTGTACTTGGAGACCACATGCTGAGGGCATGCCCGGTGGAACATATTTGCTGTTATTGTCCATCAATTCCAGCAAACACAAACCCATCTTCGACACTACAGCAAGCTGCCACAGCCCGGTCGTAAACACCCGGCCAGTCGGGTCCATCTGGCGGGCTGGTGCTCGTGCCACGGGTCATTTGTGTAACTGGCGAGAGTATGTTCCCCTCTTGCGCAACGGAAACACTCTCGGGTGGAAATCTGGTTGAAACGTGTCCCGTTTAATTGCTGGAGCTGGAATTCCAACACCACCCTGGCCATCGTTCATTTCCGAGCCCTTGCCCTCTCTCTGCGCTCACCATTAATCAGCGGCAGAGCTGTATTGTAATTGCCTTGCCTGAAACCCTGGTGCTTTGTGCGACAGATCTGACACCAGCCAGCAAGACCCTCTGCCTCTGGAAAGACATCTGTTATCGTTTGGGAAAAGCACTCCAGCCTGCGGGCTTTTTTCCCTCCACAAATTAAACCCTGCGTGGGGGGATATTGACTCCCTTCTCGCGCCCCTTCGAGCTTTGGCTGGAGCGCAGCCTTCAAATCACTCCTGTAAACCCCTTCCTCTTCTTTAAAACTACTCGTGAAGAAGAGTCCCCGGCTCAAAACGTCACCACCTCTCCAAGAGATACTGCCTGACCCGCTGCGTTACTCCAGCACTTTGTGTTCCGGGGTCTTTAGGGAGATACAGCGTATAAACTGAGCCTTTGGTCCAGCGAGTCTTTGCACTCCAGCTCTCACCCCGCACCCTAACCCACCGGGGGCGATTTACAATTTCCAGACGCCAATTAACCTACAAACCCACACGGCGTCGGAATGTGGGAGGAAACCGGAGCACCCGGAGAGAACCCACGCGGATAATGCACACACTCCGTACAGACGGCACCCGTGGTCAGGATCGAACCCGGGTCTCCGGTGCTGTGAGGCAGCAACTCCACCCCTGCGCCACCCACCGTGTTCTTTTGCGTAAACCGGCATCTGCAGTTCCCCGTTTCTGCGAAATAAAACCTTCCTGTTTGATTCTCACCAGTGCTGAGCACTTCCTGTGGCAAGTTTGGTTTGCCATTCCCATGGCTCATCTGACGGTGTTAAAGTTGCTAAATAAATGCAGCGTGTTACAACTGCTGGGACATTCCAGGTCGCTGTTTGATCAGTGGAGAGGGCATGAGCAACCAGTCCCACCGCCTGTCAAAGAAAACACCAACCCCCCCCCACCCCTTTACTCCGTTCTTCCACCAATACAATTACAAAAAATATAACAACAAATTATAAAATCATGAGAGGAGTAGATCGGGTAGAGTCTCGTGCCCAGAGTGGGTCAAATCGAGGACCAGAGGACATAGGTTTAAGGTGAAGGGGGAAAGATTTAATTGGAATCTGAGGGGTAACATTTTCACACAGAATGGAACGTTGCTACCAGAGGAGGGAGTTGAGGCTGGGACTATCCCAACGTTTAAGAAACAGTTAGACAGGTACATGGATAGATTCAGATTCAGATTCAGAATCAGATTCAAGAGTTTATTGTCACTGTGCAGTGTACAAGTACAGAGACAACAAAATGCAGTTAGCATCTCACCCGGACGCGCCAACACACAATACTGGAACAGTAAAATATATATATGTATATGCAGTAGCAGTGGTGCAATTTTCGGGGGGGTGGGGGGGGTGACTGGCAATCACCAAGGACAGGTTTGGAAGGATATTCGAACAAGACATTCGTAACTGGCACTGTATGTCATGTTGTTACTTGTGGGCGGAGCACCAAGGCAAATTCCTTGTATGTGAATACTTGGCCAATAAACGTACTTACTTACTTACTATGTGGGCCAGATGCGGGCAGGTGGGACCAGTGTAGCTGGGGCATGTTGGCCGGTGTGGGCGCGTTGGCCCGAAGGGCCTGTTTCCACGCAGTACCACGCTATGACTATCCACATCCACCACTGGCTTTCCTGCACCCTTGGTTCCAGAGCCTTGCCCTATTACCCGTTTTGCCGTTTTGAACAACAGAGGTCACGGAACGGTCCGTGGCGGTCACGTTCCCGGAGGGGCCCACGGGACCAGGGCCGTTCTAGTCCGTAGTCCAGTTGGTGCCTGGAGTGTCCAAGAGAGCTGTCCGTTCATAAACAACAGCGGTCACCAGCACTGCACTTCATGGCCAAATGGTGAGAGATCCAGAGAGAGTTTTCAAGCGAGAGTTAGATATAGCTGGTAGGGCTAACACCATCAAGGGACATGGGGAGAAAGCAGGAGCGGGGTACTACTGATTTAGGATGACCAGCCATGACCATATTGAATGGCGGTGCTGACTCGAAGGGCACGGATTTTCTACACTTCTCTGCTTTCTATCTGTGAGTCCGTGACGGGGAGTGAGAGCACAATGGCTCCCTTTGCATCGGCCCAACTGGCTGGAGACTGTAAGCGAGGCGGGCTGTGTAGAGGATCAACATTTGGAACTCCTCCGCTGTGCCTGAGCTGCGCCAGAGCTCAGTAGATATTAACCAGTCTGACGGAATAAATGTTGCGTTAAGTGTTATTGAGGCGGCAAACACTGAACATAAAGGGGGGGGGGGGGGGGGGGGGGGGGGGGGGGGGGGGGGGGGGGGGGGGGGGGGGAGAAAAAAGGAACTGAATCTCAAGACACACAGTTTGGCTGGTTTATTGTCCCTGGAGTCCCACCGGAAGTAAAGGAATGATGCATCTGGCATCTGGAATGGAAACAGGCGCTGGGTGAAAATAAAGCCTTTGAAAACTTTACTGCTTTCTGGGCTTCGTGACGTTAGTCGAGTCTCTTCACAGGCCCCACATTGCCCTCCAAGCCTTATTTCAATACCAACTCTTCCCTTTCAATCTCACGTGTGGCACGGTGGCGCAGCGGTAGAGTTGCTGCCTCACAGCGGCAGAGACCCGGGTTCGATCCTGACCACGGGTGCTGTCTGCACGGAGTTTGCACGTTCTCCCCGTGACCCGCGTGGGTTTTTCTCCGGGTGCTCCAGTTTCCTCCCACTTCCCAAAGCTGTACAGGTTTGTAGGTTAATGGGCTTGGTATAATTGTAAATTGTCCCTAGTGTAATGTAGGATAGTGCTAGCCATAAGGCCACGTGATAGGAGCGGAATTAGGCCATTCGGCCCATCAAGTCCACTCCGCCATTCAATCGTGGCTGGTCTGTCTCTCCCTCATGACCCCATTCTCCCCATAACCCCTGATACCCGTGTAGACGTGTGCGGGGATGGCTGGTCGGCACGGACTGGGTGGGCCGAAGGGCCTGTCTCTGCGCCGTATCTCTAAACTAAACTAAAAAACTGATGCAAGCCGTGAAACTTTCACCAACCATAAAAATCTCGCTCAAGGGACACCAAGAAAAATTCAGAATTTGTTCTTAACCACTTCAAATATCCATCGGCAAATCTTTCCATCACATTAAGAATACGTCTCATCCATTATTGTTACCCTAGTAACGTTCACCAGCGTTCCACAGCAGTACAATGGAACCAAATGAATATATTCTAATGCATAAAACATCTGGATTCTAACTTGTACAACATAATAAAGCTAGCGACTGTTTTAATATGTAATCCTGTTTTCAAAGTTTAGATATGATGATTTACAATCTCCTGCTAGGCATCATTAGGCCTCGAAATGAAAGGCCAATATAATTGTTTCTGCTCTAGACTAGTGTGATTCCTGGGATTTTAGATTTCATTACGGAAGACTTAATCAAACAAAGTACACGTTTAAAAATTGCTTTGATTCTTACGTTAATCAAAGGAGCCAGCACCCATTCCACATCTGAGCAGGTCAAATAATGTGCCACCTCTAATGTCGAACCTGAGGGCGGGAGGAGATATACCTTCCTTCTCTTCCTTCAGACCCAACCTCCCTGAGGTTATACCTGGCCTCCAGGTGATCAGCCATCTGGTGGATTGGTGGAACATTTGGCAAACGTCAACTTCACCAGGTGTACCCAACGGGCCTGTCCTACTGTCGGAAAGTTTTCGGCAAGCTGAAAGTTTTTTTTGGGCGACAGTGGCGACTATTTTTGCTGCCGCAGGTGTTGGCGCAGGTCTATCCAAGCCACTTTTCAGTTGTGAATCTGTGGAATTCTCTGCCACTGAAGGCAGTGAAGGTAGGCTAATTCACGGGATGTATTCAAGAGAAAGTTAGATATAGCTCCGAGGGCTAACGGAATCAAGGGATATGGGGAGAAAGCAGGAACAGGGTACTGATTCAGGATGATCGCAATGAATGGCGGTGCTGGCTGGATGAGCCGAATGCACCTATTTTCTATGTTTCTCTCCAAGCCTGTTTGAAGGGCCTGTTTCCACTCTGTATCTATAGGCCCAAACATCAAGCGTTTGTCTACCTGTTACCTCACTGCTAATCTGCTCGACAGTCAACAAACAGGAAAGGGAGGCTAACACCAGTTTGTTTTTCTTGGTTTTCACACGTGCGTGTTCCTTGAGGTGACGAACATCCAAATATAACATCTGGCTCGCAACTTGGTTGACTCACTAATAATCTCTGATGATTGTATCACAAGCTGTAATTACAGAAGCATCTTGTCACTTTATTTCATATTAGCATTTAACCTTTTGACTGAAAAGGAAAAACATATTTTTTTCATTTGACGTTGAATTAGTAAACACGACCCTGTACCTTGCAAGGGAATAGAGAAACGAAGAATTCCAACGGTACACCAGAGGAGTTTTACCAATTAATTGTGTCCTTCGAGAGGCACAGTCTAAACTCTGCCAACACGCTGTGCTAGAATGTTCCAAGGAAGGGCCTCATGCCTACTGTAATGACCCCTCATTTTTAGTTTAGTTCAGAGGTACGGCACAGAAACAGGCCCTTCAGCCCACCGTATCCGTGCCAACCTGCGCTCCCCGCATGCTAACACTATCCCTGCATACACTAGGGGCAATTTTAACGGTAGACCGAGCCAATTAGCCTAGAAACCTGTACGTTCCTTTGGAGTGTGGGAGGAAACTGGAGCACCCGTACACGGGGAAAACGTTCAAACTCCGCACAGACAGCGCCCGCAGTCAGGATCCAACCCAGATGGGTGGAGCTGCGAGGCAGCAACTCTACCGCCGAGCTGGCCCGACCTGATCACGAGGTGTTGAAGAGGCCTTGGGATAGGCACGTGGACATGCGGGGAATGGAGGGATGTGGATCAGTTTATCGTGGCATTATGTTTAGCACGGACATTGTGGGCCGAAGGGCCTGTTCCTGTGCTGTACTGCTCTCTGCTCTATGCAATTACATGCACAATGGTGAAACCTGCCTTCAGAGTTCGATGGATTTGAAGCAATTCCGTCGTACATTCAACATTGCTGTACGTGACGTGGACATGGAGAGTTACCGAGATCAAAGATGATAATTCCGTGTTGGATTCCAATGAATTACTTTCTTTCAGACTTTAACCTGGATTCCATTGGGCGTATTTAATTCTGATTGAGCCGCCAAAATTCCAGCATGTACAGGCATGTCTAATCTATAAATATTAAATAATCTGGATCCAAGCCGAGCCACTCATTGTGTGTTGTAGGAAGGAACTGCAGATGCTGATTACACCGAAGATAGACACAGAAAGCTGGGGTAACTCACCGGGGACAGGCAGCATCTATGGAGAGAAGGAATGGGTGAAGTTTCGGGTCGAGACCCTTCCGCAGACTGTTTAGGGATAAGGGAAACGAGAGGCATAGACGATGATGCAGAATGATGAAGAACAATGAATAAAAGATGTGCTAAAAAGTAATGACGATAGAGGAAACAGGCCTTTGTTCGCTTTTTAATGTTGGGTGAAAACGAGAAGCTGGTGCGAGTTGGGTGAGGTGGACTCTCTGTGTGCTGGCCACACATGGATCTACCATCACGCGTTACAATCGCACTCTCTCTCTCCGTCCCCTCCCCCGTCGAACTAGTTTCCCTGTCGTCCTGTTGAGTTTCACCGTCTGCGTCACTCGCTGTCACCTAGCCCACAGCCAACAATGGACCATTGTGGGCTCTACCTTCCTTTGGCATTTTTTTGCAAATCTTTCATTCATTTGATTTATTTTACCATCGATAGCTCTCATTTCCCTCTCCCCTGACTCTCCGTTCGAAGAAGGGTCCCGACCCGAAACATCACCAGTTCCTTTCCCCCAGAGGAGGAACTCAGCCTGTCCCGCTCAGTTACTCCAGCATTTGGTGTCTATCTTGGGCGTAAACCAGCATCTGCAGTTCCTTCCTACACATGTTGCCTGGCCCGCTGAGTTACTCCAGTTTTTTGTGTCTCCACTCTTTTATATCTCTGCTAACAGCAGCATTTTTTCAGTGCACACTCTGGACGGCTCGATTGTAATCATGAGTTGTCTTTCCGTTGACTGGTTAGCACGCAACGAAAGCTTTACACTGTAGATGAGACCCAAAATGCTGGAGTAACTCAGCGGGGACAAGCAGCTTCTCTGGAGAGAAGGAACGGGTGACGTTTCGAGTGGAAACCCTTCTTCTGACGGGAGAGGGAAACTATGAGATATGAGAAATGTATAAACACTGTATTGAACAATTTGTATAGCCTCCCAAAATGTCGGATGAATTTTTCGCACGGTTCATGTATTGTATACATTTATCACCTGAATAAAATCTATTTCGAAATGTTAAAAAAAAGAGATATGGAAGGGCAAGGTGTGAAAACGACAGATCAAAGCAGACAATGCTCAAAGGAAATGTAGAACGGTTTATTGTTGGCTGAGGGGAAGGCGAAAACAAAGCATACAAACAGTAAAAATAATCAGGAAGGGGCTGTGAAACTAGTCGGAGAACTGGGGTGGGGGAGGGACGGAGAGCGAGGGTTAGGAAGTTAGAGAAATCAATATTCATGCCGATTTAAAGATGCCCGTGAAATATGAGGTGCTCTCGTCCAATTTGCGTTGGGCCTCGCTCTGACACTGTACCTCATTACCATATAACCATATAACAATTACCAGTGGCCCTTCCACCGTTAAACTAAACTACCCCTCCATTATCCAAAAATAGACAGAGAGAGCCACCACCCTGAGTAATTCCCCCTCAGCGGTCATGTCAGGCAGCATCTCTGGAGAATTCGGAGTTAAACTAAACTAATTATCCAAGACGAGAGAGCTGGAGTGACGTTTCGGGTGGAGACCCTTCTTCAGACTGAGCGTTCGATGAAAGGGAAACGAGAGATGTAGACGGTGATAGGGAGAGATATAGAACAAATGAATGAAAGATAAGCAAAACAGTAACGATGATAAAGGAGACAGGCCATTGTTAGCTGTGGCCGAGGTGAAAACTAGTTACAGGCAATGAGACTCAACAAGGCGACTTCTAATTAGGAAGGGTCTCGACCTGAAACGTCAGCCATTCCTTCTCTCCAGTGATGCTCACAGTCCCGCTGAGTTACTCCAGCTTTTTGTGTCTATCCTTGGGTGGGGGGGGGGGGGGGGGGTGGAGTGAGGGGGGAGATTGCAAGGGTTACTTGAAGTTGGAGAAATTATCCAAAGCCTTGCTGAGAAGAAGACTGTGATAGCCTTCGTCAACAATGTTTGGCTGAAGAGGCCACAACGACTGATCACTCAAGGAATTTACACGTGTAAAAGTGAACAGCTGCAGAAACAGCAGAGTGGGGAAGTTTGTTAGTGTGTGCTAAGCTGACTTAAAAGCACTCTTCCAGTCACTTGCCACCATTAATGGTGCTGCAGATTACATTAACTGCTCGAGCTGGGATCACAGCAACATGAAGGTGATGATGTCCGTATATATTTATACCACAAACCGCTCCCCTGCTTTTTTACTTTAATTAACTCCTCTTAAAAGTTGTGAAAACGTTAGTGCGCCTCGCTGCAGCTTTGGACGTAGCGAAGCTCGGTGAGAAACGTGAGATTTTAAATCTGGATGTGGAAATGTGCCGTGACCAAATACGGCTCTATTTCATTCCACTCATTTTTTGCAAAGTAGATAATGGGTGCAGGAGGAGGCCATTTGGCCCATCGAGCATAAAGTAGATAATGGGTGCAGGAGGAGGCCATTCGGCCCATCAAGCCAAATTGAAACACTTCCTTTCCCTTCGTTTTTTAGCGCCAGGCACCATTGGTTGGAGCCGTGGCACACTTGGACCGACACATTGGTGCGTTTGCCTTCTCTGTGACTTCTCACCATTGCCATCAGGAGGAAGTTACAGGAGCCTGAAAACTGTAACGTCCAGGTTCAGGAACAGCTTCTTCCCCACAGCCATCAGGCTATTAAACACAACAACGAATAATCTATGAGCTCTGAACTGCAAAAGACTATATTATTATTTGTTATTTGCACTATATTTGTTATTTATTGAACTTGTTCTTTTTCCCCCCCCATTATATACAATGTTTACATATTCACATATTCGGTTCTGCTGCACCAAGTAAGGATTTCATTGGCCCGTCCGGGACATGTGACAATAAAACACTCTTGATTCTTGCCCCAAGTGTCTGATCATTGTCTCCAACACGGCTCGGTGGCGCAGCGGTCGGGCTTGCTGCCTCACAGCGTCGAGAGGCCCGGGTTCGATCCTGACTGTGGGCGCTGTCTGTACGGAGTTTGTACATTGTCCCCGTGACCTGCGTGGGTTTTCTCCAGGTGCTCCGGTTTCCTCCCACACTCCAAAGACGTACAGGTGTGTAGGTTAATTGGCTTGGTGTGAAGGTAGAATTGTCCCCAGTGTGTGTAGGATAGTGTTAATGTACGGGGATCTCTGGTTGGCACGGACTCAGTGGGCCGAAGGGCCTGTTTCCACACTATATCTCTGAACTAAACTAAGGGGGGGTGGGGGTGGAGGGAGAAATGGGTGTGTGTGCTCAGGCTCGGCACAGGGAAACAGACCCTTCGGCCCATCGAGCCCACGCTGACCATCGATCACACTAGTCCACATTATCCCACTTTCTCATCCACCCCCCTGCACACCAGGGGAAACTTACAAAGAAGCCATTTAACCCGCGTCTTTGGGATGTGGGGGGGGGGGAACCGGAGCACCCGGAGAAAGCCCAAGTGGTCACAGGGAGAGCGTGCAAACACCGCACGGTCAGGATCAAACCCGGGTCTCTGGCACTGTGAGGCAGCGCCTCCACCCGCTGCCCCACCGCCCTTCGGTCACCCAGCTCTGGTGACGGTAAAAGTGCGTCGCTCCTTTTAAGTGCCTCTCCGTGGTTAAGACCTTCCCTGGCAAACGCACGCTTTGGAGTTTCGACGGTGAGAACACCCGAGAACGTTGGATTCACCGCAGGAGGTCCCTCCAAGAAACGTTCTCCAAAAACACTCTGGCACCACAGCCAGATCAGCTGGGCATGCATAGAGGCGCGCCTCCATTTACTGGATCCATTTTTACTGCCTGTGGCTCAGAGACAGCCAACCACAAATACCATTTCATAAACAATATACTCCCATCCTTCAACAATTTGCAGTTTATTGAAAGCATCTGGCGAGATCAGATGAGCACAGTTCCTTTCACAAAAACAACCACACTTGGCAGAGAGACTCATAGGTTCAGAGCAGAATTAGGCCATTCAGCCCATCGAGTCTACTCTGCTATGCAGTCGTGGCTGATCTATCTCTCCCTCTCAACCCCATCCTCCTGCCTTCACCCCACAACCTTTGACACCCGTACTAATCAAGAATCTATCTATCTCTGCCTTAACAATCACCCGTTGACATGGCCTCCTCACCCTCCCGACTAAATAAATTCCTCCTCATCTCTTTGGTTTAGTTTAGAGATACAGCACGGAAACAGGCCTCTCCAGCCCACCAAGGCCAGCAAATCCCCCACATTAACACTATCCTGTACACACCAGGGTCAATGTACAGTTAGACCAAGCCAATTAGCCTGCAAGTCTTTGGAGTGTGGGAGGAAACCGGAGCACCCGGAAAAAAACCCACATGGTCACGGGGAGAGCATACAAACTCCGTACAGACAGCATCCGTAGTCGGGATCGAACCCGGGTCTCTGGCACTGGAAGTCCACCTCTTCACTACCCTCTGACTAAAGAAATTCCTCCTCATCTCCTTCCTAAATAAACGTTCTTCAATTCTGAGGCTATGACCTCTGGTCCCAGACTCTCCTATTAGGGGAACCTTCCTCTCAGCATCCACTCTATCCAAGCCTTTCGAGCGGACAACTGAATTGCAAATCTGAATTGTGAATTGTGAATCCCGACTAATCTGTTCCGAGTACTAATCACACACTAACAATCACACTGTACACTGGGAAACTCGTTTGAGAGGAGTTGTGGATGATGCTAGCCAAACCGCAGCCAGCACGGTCATGTTCGTGTTCCCTTAGTGTGCGTCATAGGGGTTGAATCTTTTATTTCTATAGATAGACACAAGTTGTGGAGTAACTCAGTGGTTCAGGCAGCATTTCTGGAGAAAAAGGCCGGGTGACGCTTCGAGTCGGGACCCGCCTTCAGGCTGAACGTAGAGGGGAGGGAACTGGAGGTAAGAAAAGGCAGGGACAAACCAGGTCTTGCAACAGGTGACCAAGGCAGGGTGGAGACCCTAATGGCCCATGGTGCACGGAGGCGCAGCGGCAGAGTTGCTGCCCTACAGCGCCAGAGACCCGGGTCCGATCCCAACTACGAGCGCTGCCTGTGAGGAGTTTGCACGTTTTCCCCGTGACCTGCGTGGGATCCCCCCCCCCCCCGAGATCTTTGGTTTCCTCCCACACTCCAAAGGCGTGTAGGTTTGTACGTTTTAAATTGTCCCTAGTGTGCGTAGGATAATGTTAATGTGCGGGGATCGCTGGTTGGTGCGGGCTCGGTGGGCCGAAGGGCCTGTTTCCGCGCTGTATCTCCAAACGTAACTAAACTAAACCAGGGCCGGCACAATGCAGGACTGGCAACAGACAACCAAGGAAGGGGGGCGCCCAGAGTGGCCAATTGTCTTATGAACGTAGAACCTTTTGCGGGGAGAATGTTTAAGTGCGGATATGGGGCCAGAGATGGAACAGCTTGGGATGAGGCCAGTTAGTTCTTCAACGGGCTTCGGTCAACCTTGCCCGTGAGTGTACAGGACTAGACGACTATTTACAGGGGCTCCACAGCTGTCTGTTTCATGAAGAAGGTATTGCTGAAATAGCAGCGGTGGAGGGTGATGGGTGATTGCTGCAACATGACTTGTGTCGTAAGCCTCAGCCTGCGTTTCCTTGTAACTCACTTACGCTGGCCCTGGTGGTGCCAGTGTCCCAGTCTCATTTCTTCAATGACGTGTTGGTCATGCTACACACGTGGCAGTGGCAGCTTCTTGGTGTGGGCGGGAGATGAGCTCACGATAATACTATGCCTTGTATTGGAGGGGAGCAGCAGCCTGCAGCGGCCAAGGGCAGGCGTCGTAAGACAATTCATCACACCGCACACTGCGAAACTCGTTTTGGAGGGATTTTGGCTCCTGATGCCCAGTATAATCAGCCCGCACTTTTAGTTTATAATCAGTTTAAACTAAACTTTAGTTAAGTTCAGAGATACGGCGTGGAATTCAAGCCCTTTGGCCCACCGAGCCCACTCCCACCAGCGATCCCCGCATATCGACACTAGCCTACACACTAAGAACAAATTTACATTCATACCAAGTTAATTAACCTACAAACCCGCACGTCTTTTGGAGTGTGGGAGGAAACCAAAGATCACGGAGAAAACCCACGTGCAAACTCCGTACAGACAGTACCCGCAGTCGGGGTCGATCCCGGGCTCGTCAACAAATTCCATCAACCATTCCTCCGCCCACCTGGCCAATCGATCCAGATCCTGCTGCAATCTTTCACAATCACCTTCACTATCTGCAAAACCACCCACTTATGTAGCATTTGCAAACTTGCTAATCTTGCCCTGTATGTTCTCATCCAAATCATTGATGTAGATGACATGTAGACGGTGTAGGGCCCAGCACCGGACCCTGAGGCCCACCACTCGCCACAGGCCTCCAGTCCGAGCAGCAACCTTCCCTTTGGTGAGTCTGAACTTCTGAAGCAGTCCTCTACATTCAGACGACATTTACTCCCAAACATGAGAGAGCAAGTGCAATTAAAGACCTAGAATAAACCTAGAATGGACCTAGAAATCGAATTAGTTTTATATTTCTTTACAACACGGCGGCTGGGTAGCATGCTGGTGCAGCGGTAGACTCCGGCTCAATCCTGACCTCAGTTGCTTGTCTGTACAGAGTTTGCACGTTCTCCCCATGACCGCGTGGGGTTTTCTCCGAGATCTTTGCTTTCTTTCCACGCTCCAAGAACGTACAGGTATGCAGGTTAATTGGCTTGGTAAATGTAAAAACGGTGCCTAGTGGGTGTAGGATGGTGTTAGTGTGCGGGGAGCGCTGGTCGGCGCCGACCCGGTGGGCCGAAGGGCCTGTTTCCGCGCTGTATCTCTAAACTAAACTAAACTAAACTAAACTCCGAAGACGTATAGGTTTGTAGATTAATAGACTTCGGTAAAGATCACAAATTGTACCCAGAGTGTGCAGGATAGTGTTTTAGTGTGCGGGGAACGCTGGTCGGTGTGAACCCGGTGGGCCAAAGCGTTTCCACGCTTTATCACTAAAATGAAAAGAAAAAACCTACTGTAAACCTTGTTTTTTGATATTCTCAACGTTCAATGGAATTGTCCAGCCCGTGCACCTCATACATATGAACGATCTATGCTTTGAAACTGTAGACTCATCCAGCATTGAAACTTTAGCCTCAGTCAAGTTTGGATTTCCAGGGGGAAAAAAATAGCTTGGGGGCTGAAGGTTTAAGAGCAGCCTGCACAAAGCGGGAGCTCTGAGTCAGTGGATCCCAGCAACATGCGCAAAGTCTCTCCTGTACAGCAAATGTTAAAAGGTTCTCAGCCACTGATGCAACTCCATCCCCGATGCACACTTTTATAAACCAAATTCAGATTATCTGATAACTTGGAGCAAAAGGGCAGCTTTTAACATTTCCACAAATTTCAACGACATTTATTAAATTAGACTGAGCTGACGGCACAATTTGGCCCAACATTTGCACTCCAGCGTTAGACGGCGTGGTGGCAGAGTTGCTGCCTCACAGCACCGGAGACCCCGGTTCGATCCTGACTACGGGAGCTGCCTGTACGGAGTTTGTACGTTCTCCCCGTGACCACGTGGGTTTTCTCCGGGTGCCCCGGTTTCCTCCCACACTCCAAATACCCACAGGTTTGTAGGTCAATTGGCTTCTGTAAATTGTAAATTGACCCTAGTGTGTAGGACAGCGCTGGGGATCGCTGGATGGCACAGACTCGCTGGGCCGAAGGGCCTGTTTGCATGCTGCACCTGTAAACGAAACTAAACCAAACATTGCTTTCCCCTAACCATACCTCCGCTAGTCCAACCTCTAATCCATTGTCCCGTCATCTAATTTCCTCGTTCCACCCACTCTGTCCTTTCATCTCATTCTACCTGGTCGAATTTACAGGAGTTAAGAGATCTGGAGACACATCAGCATCACCTGCTACACAACAGTCTGCCTGTAGAACCCACTAGTCCCTTAAAATGAATCCACACTCTGAGTTCCAAACAGAGTACGGGGAGAATGCACAGGGATCAGGCTCGATATGCTTTGGGACACTGCCAAGCCAAATATTCAATGAAGATAGACGCAAAAAATGCTGGGGTAACTCAGCGGGACAGGCAGCATCTTCTTCTCGACCCGAAACGTCACCCATTTCTTCTGTCCAGAGGTGCTCCCCATCCCGGCTGCGTTACTCCAGCGTTTAGTGTCTATCTTCGGTGTAAACCAGCGTCTGCAGTTACTTCCTACATAGATTGGGTGGCACGATGGCGCAGCGGTAGAGTTGCTGCCTTACAGCGAATGCAGCGCCGGAGACCGGAGTTCGATCCCGACTACGGGCGCTGTCTGTACGGAGTTTGCACGTTCTCCCCGTGACCTGCGCGGGTTTTCACCGAGATCTTCGGTTTCCTCCCACACTCCAAAGACGTGCAGGTTTGTAGGTTAATTGGCTCGGTAAATGTAAAGAACAATTGGCCCTAGTGGGTATCGGGTAGTTTTAATGTGCGGGGATCGCTGGTCGGTGCGGACCCGGTGGGCCGAAGGGCCTGTTTCCGCGCTGTATCTCTAAACTAAAATATCACATCAGTCGTTCGATATTGATCATGGCAATGAAATGGATATCATGGATATCAGGGGTTATGGGGAGAAGGCAGGAGTATGGAGTTGAGAGGGAGAGATAGATCAGCCATGATTGAAATGGCCTAATTCTGCTCGTCTCACTTATGAACATGAAAAATCCTATTTCACACTCTGACTCACCTTATGAACTTATGCTGATAGGAATCTGGTAACTGAACAAATACATAAAAAGAGGAACAATGTTATCAACCACTAAAACGTCAAAACTATGGAAGGCATTATTGTAAAATAAAAAAAATGATTTTAAACTTGGAGATTATGGTAAACATGTCTTAAACACGCGTTTTCTTTAAGTAGACACAAAATGCTGGAGTGACTTGGCAGGCCAGGCAGCGCCTCTGGGGAGAAGGAATAGGCGACGTTCGGGGCCGGTTCCCGTGAACGTAAACCGCTTGCAGTGAGTAATCAAGGTTCACGCCTGCATGTTGCAACGAGCCCCAATCACTCAAGTGTCGGAAGGAACTGCAGATGGTGTTTTAAACCGAAGATAGACACAAAATGCTGGAGTAACTCGGCAGGTCAGGCAGCATCTCTGGGGAGAAGGAATAGTGACGTTTTCGGGTCCAGACTGAAGAAGAGTCTCGACCTGAAACGTCACCCATCCTGAGTTACTCTAGCATTAGTGACTCGAGCTCTTTGGTATCTGCAGTCCGTGGTTTCTGCACTCTTGTTTCCTTTAACCGATAACTTGCAACAAGGTTGAATATTGCAAGCTAACTAACAAACTCCACAGGGACAAAATAAATGTATTTTACAGCCTTTCCTAAATAAATAGCAGTGGGGCGGGATGGGAAGGTGAATGGGGACCTCTCGTAAAGTGGAATAGCACCCTGATTTTTTTTCTCTAACATTCGCTCTCTTGCATTGTCCAAATTCCAGTTGAAACATAATTTGGTAATTGATGCCATGTTAAAGAGTCACAGGATACTTCACTGGGAAGGACAAAGGTCAGGGCTTTCATTAGAATAGCAGATACAGATTTATTAGCTGCCGCTGAGTTGCACAATAAATCATCGTTACCTCTTGTTAAGACACCAACACCTTTATTCTTTTGGGGGTAACTCATAAATCTGCATTAGGGTATGGCAGGTAATTATTTTTGCAATCAAATACTCAATCCGTTACAGATTAAATCAAGAGGTTTGGGGGCCCAAGTCTAAATGTATTGGCAGGTAAACAGGCAAAATGTAAGTACCCAGCGAGCGACTGCATGCAAACAATTTGGGATCCGTCTGAGTTTTTTCCATTAGCATGTGTGACAATTGCTCGGCAGTTAATAAACTGAAAGGCTGTAAATATATCGCGCCGTTTGCTGTTCAGCTAGATAGTGTCTGTATATCAATGTAACAGCAGAGAGAGTACAGCACACAGGCACTGCTAAACTCTCCCCATATCAATTCAAGGACAAAGTGATTAGTTAAGCATCTATTTCCATCATAACCTTGCCCCCCCCCCCCGCCAACTGCCTAGGTTACATTTCGGTTAAAGCCATACCAATAACCCAAAGTGGTGCCGGAAAACGGCTATTAAAGATCACCGAATATCACATTTCACCTTCTTTTTTGAAAGTCTTTGGTATTATTCCTTCAAAG
>CM069152.1:6617390-6632390 GCA_035221665.1 Okamejei kenojei | reverse complement strand
GCAGGGTCGGGCAAACAGTTCTGGACTTCAGCCTGAAGAAGGATCCCGACCCGAAACGTCGCGTAGTCCTTTGTCTCCACAGACGCTGCGCTGCCTGGCCCGCTGAGTTCCCCCGGCATTTTGGTGTCACGAGAGGAGATGCTGGTAAAATCAATGGTAGACACAAATGCCGCAGGAACTCAGAGGGTGAGGCAGCATCTATGGAGAGAAGGAATTGGCGATGTTTTTCACACAGAGAGTGGCGAGTCTCTGGAACTCTCTGCCACAGAAGGTAGTTGAGGCCAGTTCGTTGGCTATATTTACGAGGGAGTTAGATGTGGCCCTTGTGGCTAAAGGGATCAGGGGGTATGGAGAGAAGGCAGGTACAGGGATACTGGGTTGGATGATCAGCCGTGATCATATTGAATGGCGGTGCAGGCTCGAAGGGCCGAATGGCCTACTCCCGCACCTATTTTCTATGTTTCTATGACCTTGTGGTACCAAGCTCGCCATTCCCTCTCCGACACAACTGAACACCGACCGGTCCACTTAAATCACTGACTCGCCCGAGAGAGAGAAGGCCTGTCTCCGGGCTGCAAAGCAAATCACCAAAACAACATAACAATTTGCTGAAGGTCAGTTTAATAGAAGCCCCAATAAAGAACCCTCAGCGCTTCTGCCTCTGCGAGTTGCGGGCTGGCACGCAGTTCAAACAGACGGATGCATTATTCAGGTCTCCCCCCCCCCCCCGACCCCCCCCAACTCCTCCCCCCTCCCCCACCCCCAATGTAACTCCAGTCAAAGGAGACTAGAGTGGGTTGCGGAGGTGGTGGGGGGTGGGGGGGAGAGGTACTGGGAGACGGGGGCCGGCAGAGACTCTTCAAGAGGCTGCCACTGGGGAGAGGGGGGAGGGGGGGCTTTGGACTGTAATTAAGTGATGGGCTGTCAGGCTGAAACCTGCCTTGTGTCACTTTAAAAGCTAGTCTGGTGAAGGGGAATCTGCAGCGAATGCTCTCCCACAGTCAGCCGTTTCAGTTGAAAGCACAAAGGGCCAGAGACGGCCGCTGTGGAAGTAAGTGCATGCTCTGCCGGGGACTACAGGAGAGGGCTCCGCACATTCATTCCATTCACGCTGGTCCCCATTAATTATGTAAACTGAAATTACGATTTTTATCCACAGCTGGCAACATTCTTTAAACCGTATCTCCAGATATCCTCAGGCCCACATAGATGAGCATGATGTATGTCTACAAAATTCTTAAGGGGTTGGACAGGCTAGATGCAGGAAGATTGTTCCCGATGTTGGGGAAGTCCAGCACACGGGGTCACAGTTTAAGGATAAGGGGGAAGCCTTTTAGGACCGAGATGAGAAAAACATTTTTCACACAGAGAGTGGTGAGTCTGTGGAATTCTCTGCCACAGAAGGTAGTTGAGGCCAGTTCATTGGCTATATTTAAGAGGGAGTTAGATGTGGCCCTTGTGGCTAAAGGGATCAGGGGGTACGGAGAGAAGGCAGGTACAGGATACTGAGTTGGATGATCAGCCATGATCATATTGAATGGCGGTGCAGGCTCGAAGGGCCGAATGGCCTGCTCCTGCACCTATTTTCTATGTTTCTATGTTTCTGACGTGGTGTTCTGTGGGGAGACTACTTCCAATGACTGGGAGACACTGAAAGAAAGGGAGAGAGGCGACGCACTGATGTTGGGAGTTGGGGGAGTGCAGGAACCAGGCCCTTCACCCTGCTTGCCCCTTGCGGACCAAGCCTCATGTGCCCACCTCCCCCTCAACACTTCCTATCCATAGTAGACAAAAATGCTGGAGAAACTCAGCGGGTCAGGCAGCATCTATGGAGCAAAGGGATAGGTGACGTTTCGGGTCGAGACCCTTCTCAAACACTTCCTGTCCATATATCCGTCTAAATATCTTCTCACACGGATGTATTTTTAAATATGCAAGCCTCAGATCAAAACCGTCCATAAAAATGGCCATCTCGGTGTGGGAGTGTGTAGCTGTCCAAGTTTTGTGATTTCCATGACTTTTAACATTCCTACCTCAACACACCCTGAGCAAGGGTCTGAAGAAGGGTCACGACCCAGAACGTCACCTATCCATGTCCTCCGCAGATGCTGCCTGAACCCCTGAGTCACTCCAGCGCTTAGTGTTCTACATGGAATTCCAGCACCTGCAGTTCCTTGTGTTCACACTTGTGTTCACACTTCCGTCTCACTTCGTCACCTCCCCTCCTCTCCACTTTCACACACGCACACACATCCATCAGTGCCTCTCACGCAAACCCAGACTCGCTACTATCTCGAGAGTCAAGAAGGGAGGCAAGAGTATTTTCTCTCATTGTCATATGTCCCAGATAGAACAATGAATGTCTTACTTGCAGCAGCACAACAGAACAGATATATAAACTCTGTAAACAATATAAACTCTGTAAACATATATAATAAACAATATAATATGTGTATATACACACACATGCACACAGAGAGTCTGAAGAAGGGTCTCGACCCAAAACGTCATCTATTCCGTCTCTCCAGAGATGCTGCCCAACCCACTGAGTTACTCCAGCATTTTGTATCTACCACACATATACACAGATATATATTATAGATATATATATATAATTGTATATACACACACACACACATATATATATATATTCCATAGTATATATTTGAGGTTATTTGAGAGTCACACACCACACACACACACACACACACATAAATCGGCAAACTCACAGACTTATACAAACTAATCCTTTAAACAAATCTTCCGGGGGGTTAATTTGCAACAATTGTTTTCTGAAAAGTATTTTTTAATCATAAAACATTTAAGAAAACTTGGTGTCTCCTACTGTAGTTCAGAGATACCGGATGGAAACAGGCCCTTTGGCCCATCGAGTGGACCAGACCGACGATCCCCCATTCACACTTTCACACACACACACGTCTCCGACACACTAGGGGGCAATTTACAGAGTTCAGTCAACTACAAACCCGCACGTCTTTGGGATGTGGGGGTGGGGGGGGACCGGAGCACCCGGTGGAAACCCACGCGGTCACGGGGAGAGCGTGCAAACTCCGCGCAGTCCGCACCTGCTGTCAGGATCGAACCGGGGTCTCAGGCGCTGTGAGGCAACGGCTCCTCCGGCTACGCCACCTCGTCTCCTCGCGCAGTCCGTGCAGGGGGTGAGACACCCTGGGGACAGTCACTTGTTTTTAGCCCAGACATGCTCCATGACATCCGCTCCCCGGGGATGAACCTCGGGAACAAGGTTCTCAGTAATGAAGGGCGAACTGTGAAAGTGGAGCAGAGTCGCCGAGTGTAAGTAGTTGAACTAACTGTTCTGGGAAACTCCAAGCGTGGCCGCCAAAATGCTCATTAAAATGGGAGAGAAGGGGGGGGGGGGGGGGGGGGGGGGGGGAGGATGCAAACATCTCAAAATAAGGGGACGGTTTGAAGTTTAACAACAATTGTGGATTGATGAGGATTGGAGCCAAGAAGATGCATAAAGAGCAAAGCACATCAAGTCTGCAAAAAGCAAAAGGACTATCGCTGCATAACACTCCAGCTAATTGTGTATGCTGCTTTAATTAATGCCCTGCATGCCCAATGCAACTGTCCTAAACCACTGAAGTACTAACAGCCACGTCTGTATGGGAATGTTTGCATTCATAACCTACAGACAGCAGAGCGAGGCGAGACAGCGATCTGCCTTTCACCACAGCACACATTGCCTTTTAAGTCACTGAAAGGATTATTAATATCTGATGAAGTGCAGCAAAGATTTTTTTTGTTACCAATTTTGGGATTTCTCGCCTCCAAAGAATTCCCTTCCCCCTCTCCTCTCTCCGGGACCTTCCCTGTCTTTATTCCATGAGATGCACATTCCTGATCCGGGGGAACAATGGATATTGGAGTTGGAACAGTCGCGCGGTGGTGATCCCCGCCATGTTCTAGGGCATGTCAATAGACAATAGACAATAGGTGCAGGAGGAGGCCATTCAGCCCTTCGGGCCAGCACCGCCATTCAATGTGATCGTGGCTGATCATCCCCAATCAGTACCCCGTTCCTGCCTTCTCCCCATATCCCTGACTCCGCTATCTTTAAGATCCCTATCTAGCTCTCTCTTGAAAGTATCCAGAGAACCGGCCTCCACCGCCCTCTGAGGCAGAGAATTCCACAGACTCACAACTCTCTGTGTGAAAAAGTGTTTCCTCATCTCCGTTCTAAATGGCTCACCCCTTATTCTTACACTCCCCACCATTGTAGATGTGGCCCCGTCCCACACACACACACACCACACTCCCCACCATTGTAGATGTGGTCCAGTCCCACACACACACACACACACACACCACACTCCCCACCATTGTAGAGTGGTCCAGTTCCCACACGCACACACACACACACACAACTCCACCATTGTAGATGTGGTCCAGTCCCACACGCACTCACAACCACACTCCCTCCCATTGTAGATGTGGCCAGTCCACACACACACCACACTCCCCACCATTGTAGGTGTGGTCCAGTCCCACACACACACACACCACACTCCCCACCATTGTAGATGTGGTCCAGTCCCACACACACACACACACACACACCCACTCCCCACCATTGTAGATGTGGCCCAGTCCCACACGCACACACACACACCACACTCCCCACCATTGTAGATGTGGCCCCGTCCCACACACACACACACACACACTCCCCACCATTGTAGATGTGGCGCACTGCCCTTACAGTTCCAGTTTAGTTTATTGTCACGTGTAGCTTGGTGCACCGTAAAGCCTTTGTTGCGTGCCAACCAGTCAGTGGAAAGACAATACATGATTACAATCGAGCCATTTGCAGTGTATGGATGAGGAAATAATGTTTAGTGCAAGGTAAAGCCAGCAAAGTCCGATCAAGGACAGTCCGAGGGTCACCAATGAGGTAGATAGTAGTTCAGCACTGCTCTCTGGTTGAGGTTGGATGATTCAGTTGCCTGTTAACAGCTGGGAAGAAACGATCCCTGAATCTGGAGATGTGCGTTTCCACACGTCTGTACCTTTTACCTGGCCACAGGCACTGGGTGATTAACAATGTGGGTGGAACTGGGGGGAGGGGGGGGGCTCCAGCACTTTGTCTTTCCTTATTTCTCGATTCAGAAAGCAAGAAACTTTCAAGTGGGCCAATTTCTATTTATAGGCCAGTGTCAATGTGGCAACAGCAGCGCTTTGTAACAGGGTGACCAGATAGTTTGTTACGAATGTCTAGTTTCAGTTCAGTTTATTGTCCCGTGTACCGAGGTAGAGCGAGACGCTCTTGTCGCGCGCTAAGCAGCCAGCACCACGACAATACATGATTACAATCGCGCCGTTCGCAGCGTAGAGACACGTGAGCAGGGCATAGTTAACGTAGCTCAAAATGCTCCTCGTATAGAGATTTTCTAACGCGGAGTGACTGTAAAATGTGATTGTAGATCTGTGGCTAGCGCACAAAATAGAGGTTTGTTCAGTCGGATAGGTTCACAAATCCACAAGTTATAGGAGTAGAATTAGGCCATTCGGCCCGTCGAGCCCACTCCGCCATGGCTGATCTCTGCCTCCTAATCCCGTTTTCCTGCCTTCTCCCCACAGCCCTTGACATATGTTCTAATCAGGAATTTGTCTATCCCTGCCTTAAAGAAAATCCACTCAAGTCAAGTCACTTTTATTTCTAGAGCATATTTAAAAAGCAACTCTTGTTGGCCAAAGTGCGTTACATTGGTACTGACTTGGCCTCCACAGCCCTCTGCGGCAACGAGTTTCACAGATTAACCACCCTCTGATTAAAGAAGTTCCTCCTCACCTCCTTTCTAAAAGAGTGCCCTATAATTCTGAGGCTGTGACCTCTGGTGCTAGGCTCTCCCATCAGTGGAAACATCCTCTCCGCATCCACTCAATCTAGCTCTGCCGTTCATTATTCTGTAAGTTTCAATCAGGTTCCCCCCTCAACCTTCTAACCTGCAGTGAGGCTGAAGGAAGGATGGCTTGGAGGAGGGGTGGGGCAGGTTAGGGAGGGAGAGACGTTCAGGGATAAGGTGGGAACTGGCAACTGGAGCTGGTGAACACAAGTAAATCTGCTTGGTATGTAGACGTTCCCATCGCGTTCCCAACCCCGCCGCTCACGTACAAATGTGGGACGCAGAATCGCTTACTAATTCAGGAGTGCGGAATCTCCGGTTACTCAATGCAGAGTTTAAATCCCAGGGAAGGGTTTTTAAAAAAAAAAAACATTTCAGACATATAGTCCTTTTGTTTTAGAAGATAGACACAACATGCTGGAGTAACTCAGCGGGCCAGGGGGAAATATTTAATAGGAATCTGAGGGGTAACCTTTTCACACAGAGGGGGGTGGGTGTACGGAACGAGCTTCCAGAGGAGGTAGTTGAGGCTGGGACTATCCCATCGTTTAAGAAACAGTTCGACAGGTACGTGGATAGGTCAGGTTCGGAGGGATACGGGCCAAACGCAGGCAGGTGGGACTGGTGCAGCTGGGACATGTTGGCCGGTGTGGGCAAGAGGGGCTGAAGGGCCTGTTTCCACGCTGCATCACTCTGTGACTGATGAAGGTGAATGTGTAAACGCAATTTGCATTGTAGACCTTCTCTGCTTCCTCTGACACAATGTTCCAACCCTGTGGGCATTGACCCATTTTGCCTACTCCACCGTATAACGTCCACCGCCGAATGCACCTCCAGGGCGACATGGCTCGCAAACTAAGGAGAAGCGGCGCACTACCAAAACCTGGCGCGACTGCAATTAATCGCTATAAAAAACGCGCACAGCTTTTTAAAAAAGGGGGGGGGGGGGTCTTCAATTATGCATTCGACCTCTGCTTCAAAGTGCTCGACTAATCTGCTGCAATCAATTTACCTGAAATTGGCAGCGAAATTAGTGAATACCAGGCACGTCTTGAGGCTGAATGACTCCGTGCAGTGATGGAGTCCGACCGCAGTTTTATTTAAATATGGGACTAACATCTTGTCCTGAGTTTCAGGACTGTTGCCAAGCTACACTCACACGTTTATTGCCACTGGGGAGGGGAGGGGAGGGGAGGGGGGGTCACAGTTTGTCACACGAGTCAACTCCATGCGAAAAGTGGGCTGGAGATCAGACACAGAGTGCTGGAGTCACGTGCACCGGGATACAGTGAACAGTTTTGTGTTTGCATGTCTTCCAGTCAAGTCAAATAATACCGTACATTAATCCAGCTAAACCAAGCACAGGTTGAGAAACATACCAGACAGCCGATATAGTTCTCAGCATATGTGGCACAACAGTTCCCGAGAGAAAAGTGCAATTGCTGCAATGAGGTAGGTTGGAATGTCAGGTCGATGCTCTAGATATAGAGTTTATCTTTCATTCATTGTTCAATATCTCCCCCACATCATCGTATCTTTCATCATTCTATCTATCCCTACATCATTGTCCATATCTCTCCTTTCCCTTTCCCTTGACTTTCAGTCTGAAGAAGGCTCTCGACCCGATTCCATCTCACCAGAGATGCTGCCTGACCTGCTGAGTTACGCCAGCGTTTTGTGTCTGCCTTAGATATAGAAAGGCCTTTGATAATACAGAGGGAAAGAAGCTGTTCCTAAGATTGAGTTAGGGATCATCTCTGGAGGACATGGATAGGTGACGTTTCGGGTCGAGAGGGTCTGGGGGAGAGGGACACAAGCCGTTGGCTGCACCTTGGCCTTCGCCCTCAGAGCCCCTGGTGACAGACACACAGACACTGCCCGGCCGACCAAGTCCCACTGAGTTACTCCAGCATTTAGTGTCTACCTTTGAGTTGGTCCAGAGTTGGATTGTCTCTATTTACCGCACGGGTGTAAATCAGTTGAGTAAACGTCTGGGTGAAAGGAAATATATAAACACTGCTAACAACAGATAGTGCTTTCAAATGTCGAGCCATTTAGATGCAAAACAGGCCCCTTCGGCCAACTCGTCCATGCCGATCACATGCACCATTGGCCCGCGGTTTGGCCACATATCCTCCACACTTTCCTTCCTGTTCATGTGTCAGTCCCTGCCTCAACTACTCCCTGGGGCTCGTTCCAACACCCACCTCCCCGTGTGGGAACTTGCCCCTCAGGTTTTATTACTCTTTGCCCCTTCTCCCCTTAAATCTGCGGTTAGCGCACACCTCTGTTGTCCATTATCCCCACTCTGGGGCAAAGAGCCAGGAACTAGAGCAGTTACCCTCTCTTAATCGATCTTCAACCTTTTGTGTGGAAAAAAAACTGCAGATGGCTGGTTTATACCAAGAATGGACACAAATGTGGTGTAACAGTGGGTCCAGCAGATCTCTGGAGAAAGGGATGCTTATGAACGTGTCGTGTGTGTGAGAAGTAGGGAGAGGGAGAGCGCCCCCCCTAGAGAGAGAGAGATGTGTGTGAGATTAGATGTGAATGTGATAAAGTCGAGGTGAATGAGTGTGTTGACGAGAGAGAGGGAAGGTGTGGAAAGAGAGGGGAGGGAGATAGGCGAGAGAATGTGTGTGAGATTAAATGTGTTTAAAGGTGATGTGGAATGAGTGTGTGACGAAGAGAGAGAAAGAGAGTAGGTGAGGGAGAAAAGATGATGAGGGAGAGGGGGAGAGATAAAAATAAAAACAGATCCTGCTGAAGACAGGATGAGACAGTGTGGAGAGGCGGGGAATATTTCGGGTCAATGATCACAGCAAACAGGCTTCTCCAGTCTTTAGATTATATTTTTACTTTACATTGCAATGCTTGCGCATCTTTGCTTTTGCACCTCGGGCCGCGGACACCGGGACTGATTACTGTGGGAGCGAAGACTAGCTGGCGTTTGAGATTTAGTTTAGGGGCGAGAGGCGCTAAGAAACGGGGAGCGGCGACTCGCCCCTGGCAGTGACGGGGGCGGTGGCATCCGCTCGGGTCTGTGTGGATGGATGCGGCAGGAAGGAACTGCAGATGCCGCTTTAAGCCGAATACAGACACAAAAAGCTGGAGTAAACTCAGCAGGGAACAGGCAGCTTGGGGTCGTGGCGAGAAGGATTGTGCGAGGTTTCGGGTCGAGACCCTTCTTCAGCCTCCATCTGCGGAGATGCTGCCTGACCCCCTGAGTTACTCCAGCACTTTGTGTCCTTTTATATAAACCAGCATCTGCAGTTCCTCGTTGCCACAGTCTGGTTACCCTGACCCCGTGTCGAGGGGCTCCCGTTTTTGTTTTGCAACCGCTTGGACTGTAATTTCAGATCACCGGACTCACTTATTTTTGGCCAGTGTTTCCAGCGTGTTGTAACTTCTCTCTTTTCCCCCCCAAATACTTCGGGCACTCGATCAGCCGGTGCTAGGTTCAGGCGAGTGATCAGAGTGTGGACACGCTGTCTCATGTCCCAATAAATCACCGGCAAAATAGGCGCAGCGGTGGCTTTCAAACAAGGGCAGCGAACAGGGAAATAAATAAATCAGAGCTCTGGCTAATCGGCGGAGTTGAGTCGCTAGCAATGTCACAGGAATCACACAGCACGGGACAGGCCCTTCGGCCCACTGCCATGCCAACCAGATTACCCCCCATCTTGGCTACGTCCCTCTTCCCGCTCGTTCTGGTCACATTCCTCGACCCCCTTCGTATATATATATCCCTCGTGCTGTGTGCAAAATGTTTTTTCATGTTTGATATTGTACATGCGTGCTATTTCTCTGAATCACCCCTGAACTTAGAACGATCTGGACAAGTATTCGGGAACCGAAACAAAAAATTTACAAGCGTGGCAGGCGCTGGATTATGTAATAAGCGAACCGATGATCCAGATTCCACCCTGACGCGCCGGTTAATCCCGAACAGTAATCAGACTGTCGCAACACGGAACTGCAGATGCTGGCCAGGAGATTCACCCTTCAGTAGGTTTGTGTTTAAACCATATGAATCACCCCAGCTAGTTCTCTCGAGTTCGTGGCAGTGCGATCTTCAACAGTACAGGATCCCCGAGCTGGAACTTGGCCTCCCCTCTCGCACTGACTCTCAGTCTCACAAAGACGCTCGACCCGAAACGCCACCCAGCCCTTCTCTCCGGAGTTGCTGCCTGTCCCCGCTGGGGTCCTCCAGCGTTTCGTGTCTGCCTGCGGCGTAACCCGGCGTGTGCAGTCCCTTCCTACACGTTACCCGACTCCGCTGTCTGAAGAAGGGTCTCGGCCCGAAACGTTGCCTATTTCCCTCGCTCCGCAGATGCTGCCGCCCCCGCTGAGTTTCTCCAGCATTTTGTGTGCCCTCCACTGCCTTCAATGACGGTTGGCCAAACGCTACACCCTTCAACCCTACAGCAGAACACCTTCCCTTCACCAGGACAACCCTGCCCGCTCCGGCCTCGGCGCGGTTCCATCTCAGGTCTCAGGGTCGGATATTTCTATTCGAACTTCTCAATCCAGTGCTTCTTAAAAAATAAGGGGTGGGGGGGTCTAAAAAGGTTGGGGGGGGCTGAGTTTAGTGTTTGAAATGCCAGAACTCATTAGTGAGAAAAACAGAGACCACGGGAAGAAGGCAGCGTCTACAAACTGCGTGCTCGCTCCGCTAAAGGCTTTCCTTTTTAATATGGCAAAGACACGCCAGATATGTTGATTCGGTTGCAGGCTTCTATGAACTTCTGTTTTTTTTTTTAGATTAGATTAGATTAAACTTTCTTGTCATTGCACATAGTACGGGTACAACGGAATGCAGTTTTACATCTAACCAGGGTGCAGAGTAGTAAAGCGCTGATTAAGACAATATGAGGATATATTGGTGGGTACACAAAAGGCTGGAGAAACTCAGCGGGTGCGGCAGCATCTAAGGAGCGAAGGGGATAGGCGACGTTTCGGGCCGAGACCCTTCTTCAAGACCTATAATGGTTGGTGTATTGTTACATAGCTGGGTGACGGGGGGGGGGGGGGGCAGAATTCGGAGTAGTGTGGTTATAGCTACAGGACTGGGTGTGTGTGTGTGTCTAGATCTGTACTCGAACCTGCGCCCCATGTCAACTTCAACCGCTGCCTTGTCTAATGCAAAGTTTTGAGCTTTTAAAACGTGTTTTTTTTTTTGTTGTTTTTTTAAAAAAATCTTTTTTTTCCCGCTGCAATGCTAAGAATGTACAAAATGCTTGCTGGGCAGCAAAAAGTGTGGAGAAACTCAGCGGGTGCGTGCTGTATCTATGGAGCGAAGGCAACGTTTCGGGCCGAATACTCTTGTGTCGGAAGGAACCGCAGCTGCAGGTTTAAACCGAAGATAGGCACACAAAAACAAAAGCTGGAGCCACTCAGAGGGACTCGAACCCAGTCTGATGAGTACTTTGCCAGAAACTCAGCGGGCGAGGCAGCATCTATCGAGCGAAGGAAATAGGTAACGTTTGCCTATTTCCTATCTCCTTCGCTCCACAGATGCTGCCTCGCCCGCTGAGTTTCTCCAGCATTTTCGCCCACCTTCGATTTTTCCAGCATCTAAATAATATCTTTTTAGAGGGTTACACAAAAGGCTGGAGAAACTCAGCGGGTGCAGCAGCGTCTAAGGAGCGAAGGAGCTGGGCGACGTTTCGGGTCGAGACCCTTCCTCAGACTGGTCAGGGATCAGGGAAACGAGAGATATCTTTTTTTAGATTTGGCTTGCAACTTCCATCCGATGTCATAACTTAAACAACGAATAAAATGTAGCTTTAGATACCCCGAGAACATCTGCAGTTACTTCTTAAACATACCCCCCCACCCCCCCTCCCACCACCACCACCACCTCTATAAGTCCCCTTACACAGATGTTAATGCTTTTAGCATTTTTGTCCTAGGAAACGTCCATCTCCCGTGCTCGCATCAAACGTGTTGTCCTATTTCTGTATTGTCTCTGTATTATACACTGCACAGTGACAAATAAAGATTGGATTGAATGGAAAGAAATCTCTTGCTTTTTGTGTATTTTTTCATGTGTTCGGAAGGAACTGCAGGTGCTGGTTTGCACCGAAGGTAGACACAAAATGCTGGAGTAACTCAGCGGGTCAGGCAGCATCTCTGGGGAGAAGGGATGGGGTGACGTTTCGGGTCGAGACCTTTTCTTGGTGTGTTTAAAAACAAATATTTTTTTTAAAAAATTCTCTCTCCAGAATTAAATTCTCTCTCCAGTACCAAAACGGTGAGAATTCCCTGCCCCACCAAACCCATTGAAACCTCTCCCGCATATCCGATTGTCGATTATAAATAAACGCGGGCATGTATTGTTAATTGTAAAAACCTTCCTTCCAATGACGAATTCTTCAGCAGAAACTTGAAACCGCTCTCCATAATTTAATATTTAGAAACTCATTAAGTTAATGCGACGGGACATATGGCCAGCCACTGCTTCCAGTAACTGTTCAACTGAACACTTAAATTCAGTCTCACTTAGTCGAAAGATTACAAAATATCTGTCGAAATTAACATTTTTTCCCCCCTTTAAGACATACACGGTCGCGCGATCGGAACACCGAGTATTAACACTTTCACTGCCAACTGCATTATCTCTGCGGTATACGATTAGGAGAGCAACCTATTTCGTCCACGACATGGAGCGAAAACAGGAATTGTGTAACAATTGGAAATAGAAATGAAAATCAATCGGGATCGTTGGCCTTGCCCAGCGACACATAACTTTCAAATTAAAGTCCATATACCGGGCGATTCAACCGGTCATGTTAAACAAAAATATTTTCTTTTAACCCACGGTCAGACGGTGAAATAATTCGGCGCACGTTAGTTAATATGTGCATTCCTACAGCACCGTTCACGACCCAAGTAAAGTCCCAAAGAGCTGGACACTCGATGTGTTTTCTCTTCAACTGTAACTCTCGCAATGTGAGGAGAGGGTTGGTGTGTTTAGACTGGGGATTGGCGACGGTCTCGGCGCCCTTTGTACCGAGCCCTGGTTCCCCGGGCAATGTAGGGAGCCGGTGAACCGGCATGTGAGGTTGGAATGGGTGTCTTCTGTAGTAGGGCAGAGTTGGGGCGGCTCACCGTGCAGTCAATGGCAGAGGAACTAAGAGGGGAGGGGAGGGAGGGGGGGGGGGGGGGGAACTAAGAGGGGGAATTGAAACTAACAACAAAAACAAGTCTCGTTTGATAAGGAGACGGGACCCCCTCTTGAAATTGTGACCAGGTTCAAGTCACGGGGCGGCGGCGGCGGGCCGACAGTAAACAGTTAATGATCTAAAACAAACCAAGGACCTCGCTTAAATATTAACCATAATTCAATCTCGAGGTGGATGTACCGTTCCGCCGTAGACTTTAGGTACTAACCTACAGCTTGCAAATCATTTTATGCCGTGTTACCGAAAACATATAGTTAGATACACTTATAGCAGTAAATTACAGTAGATTCGCAATTGTCATGTCTGGTCTCTCTCTCTCTCTCTCTCTCTCTCTCCATTCTCTCTCTCTCTACCAGCCCCCCCCCCCCCCCCCCCCACACTCACACACACACACAAAGGTGTACTTTCAATCTACGCATTTCTAATCACTCTTAACAAGCGTGAATGTCAGACGATTTCCATGCTAGAGGGGGAGGGGGCGAGGCGCACCAACCTCGACAAACATTTACAATTCATTCAACCCGTTGCCGTGGACCCTTCCTTCACAGAACCTTCCCCACACCCTGGTTAGTTCGACACAAAATCCCCCCCCCGGGCCTTTTATTTCACACAACCTCTCACGTTTCCGTCCGTGTGTGTGTGTATGTGTGTGTGTGTTTCAAATTTCGGAATGTGCCCTGCCAGTTAGTTTCCCTGCACAAGGAGACACATTGAGAAATGGCTGAGCTGGAACCCGTCTCACGAGAAGGATTCCTAGCCAGCCCTGTTTTAAAAAAAAACAAAACAAAAAAACCGCAGGCCAAAAAACTTTTCTGTCTAAAATTATATTTCCCACCCAAGCGAGAGAAGGAAAAAAAAATGCTCGAAAGAATGCGGTCAGTGTTTCGCCGTGGTCAGCCCTTCTCGCATTTACATGCAAAAAAGGGGGGCCATTTGCGGAGAATTAGAATAAGCGGCTTCAGACAAAGGAGCGAATATCTGCTCCAATTAACCCCAAGAACCGTAGTTTGAAACTGCAGTTTATTTCGAGTTGAATGCCCATCCATTTGGATTGCTGTTTTGACCACTCGATTTTACTGCATTTTTTAACCTCCGCTTCCACACCACATTATCTATCTTCGTTCGGCCAGGCGGGGGGTGGGGGGTACAAGGCTGTACCCCCCCCCTCCACCACCACACCCAACACACAGGTCTTTCTCACTCGAGCCACCCTGTTATTTTGGATACGCGCGCGAAACCTCGGCTCGCATTGGCCGACACGTTCAACCCGAATGAAACATGAATGTCACCCCTGGATCCACATTGCGATCAATGTCAGGTACTGGGGGGGGAGGGGGGGAGAAGAGGGGAGATGGGGGGCCACGTTTCTCGTCGTGAAAAAAAAAAGTCACGGTTCTAAATTAGGAAGCTAAAAGTCACCCCCAGCTTACGAAATGACCTTTTCCATCGGCATCGCGCAATTTAATTCCAGCCAAACACTTGGGCGACGTTGCCGCAATCTCCGCTACAAAGTGCCCTGGGCTAGCGCCGAGCACCCAGCTCCGGGGGAACGGTATTTACTCCAGTACAGTCTGCATCGTTCGCCGTTCCTCGCCCCGTGTTCATTCTAAGCATCAAGTGAAAACATTTGCCGCCGACTTTACCGACTTCGAACGCGTTTAACGTTAGAAAAAGGTTAAAACTACACAGAACCGCCCGACCACAGTCGGTTGGATCCAGATACATTTCCCCCCAAGTAGGATTATTAAGGACCGTGTCCATTGAACGCTGCCACCATTTACGTACTAAATCGGTGCATCGTTTGACTAAAATAAAGTTTACAGAACTTCTAAGCAAACTTTTAAAATGCCCCCAACCCGCACGGTTGCCTTATCTCCCATCAATGGACGCGCTGTCTTGCATCCGGGCATCACTATCTCTCTATG